>JBBMKB010101973.1:0-10296 GCA_037833945.1 Alaria marginata | reverse complement strand
GCACTCGTAAAATGATCATACCAACCGGTAGTTTCTCACTTCAGGAGCTCAACCGATCACGAACGTTTGACCCCAAAACGTGCAACCCCTACCGTGGGATGACTCCGAGTCAAGGCCAATAATTTACAAAAGTGATCTCCCAGAGCTTTCCAGTCGGTATACTGACCGCCCAAAACAGGTGTACCGCAAACGACCGGGTCCCAGATTCGACCCACGGGCCCTGCACAAGTAAAATTGAGTTCCAGCTTCCGTCGGATGCAGGGCAGAAGTGTATGCCGTGTTGTGCATCGGGACACATTGTTTTTGGGTTACACCCGAATTGACTTATGGCACCCATTCAAACACATAGTTCTCTATGAAAGCGCTATACCCCTACTTGTTGGCCGTAACCTTAGTAACGTACGAGGAATCTGCACGTGAAGGCAGAAGCGGTGCATGGTGATTCTGGGGTAGCCGCGGTAAACGTACAACCAACGTGTTTTGTTTGCGTGTACGATAACTAGCTGTGGAATAGGGTGCTGTGTGGTAAACTAAATCTGTCTCCACTGCTTGACGTGTACATGCTTCAGAATGCAACCCTGAAGAAGCCGTGATGTGCGGAGCTGGGACCACTTGTGAGCCTGGGGCGAAGGGGTACACATGCGGTAAGAACGTTGACACATCTACCGGTAAGATTCTCGCGCATGCATGTGGCAATACGCTGGTACATGCCGCATCATAATGTGTTTACACATTTGTGATGGATATTGTTGCTACATGCGGTTAAGAAGGCGGGGAGATGACTGGAGCGACATGCTTCAAATTATGAAATCAGTTAGGTATTCCTGCTACACGAGAGGTTCTCGTGCCCCCTTGATTCATCCTACTGCAGAGCAAAGCACGCGGAATTTCTGCTCAATATCCCACCTCTAGTAGCAATAAGAATATCGCGACCTTCCATCAAACGGGAGTGAGCGTAGGAGTGCGGGGTTGCGAGGCCCCCAAAAGCTGAGCTGCGTTTTCATGCGTCATTCCTGGACGAGTTCGTCTGCAGAGCTAAATTCGTGTGAAAACCGTTTGACGGATGTATCCTGACGGCAAACACACAACTCATAGCGTTAGCTGAAGTCGATTAAGCCTTAATTTTGACGCAATCGAATAGTTGGACTGATGACCCCCTCTCCGCCGCCGACCTTCCGATGTCCCAGTGTGATGCTGGCATCATGTCTCCTGGATAACGCTTGGCCACCTAACAACCAAAACAGCGGCGCCTCCGGGAGGGGGGCTATGGGTGCAAGACCTAATAACTTCTGCAGCAATGCGTGGCTTAGACTGGGCCAGACGAAAAACATCGGCCAGAACCGTGGAACTTGGGTCGACGGCACAGTCAGTCGCGGATAGAGCCGTAACGATGGCCTGCAGTCGAACGTAATTTCATAGAGATCATAGTTCGGGCAACTCCCGCGGTCACGCTTGGGAGGTGCTACGTAGATGTGTTACTAAGACACGGCAACGAACAAGGCTTCAAACTCGGGGGGTGCCACGTAGAAGTGTGTTTGAGACACGGCAATGAACAAGGTTTCAAACTCGGGGGGTGCTACATAGAGGTGTGATTGAGACACGGAAATGAACAAGGCTTCAAACTCGTTTAGGTTGGTCGGTGTTGCTTGCCGGCGCACTTGCGCGGTGCGTCATCCCACGGTAGGGGTGCAGCCGACGTTTCTGACCTCCCGCCATCAGGAGCTCAATGTCTCGCCCAAAATATGACGCCGAAGAAATTCGTTTGCGCATGCCGACCAACGTTTGTATGCGTTCGTCCTAAAACAAATAAACTTGTAAAATTTGCGTGCTAACGGGTAGTTCCTCATTTGAGGAGCTCAATCGTGCAGAAGCATTTGGCCCCAAACGTGCAACCCCTACCGTGGGATGACCCCGGTGGCCATTTAATTGCCATTTAATTTTCAAGAGCCCCCCCCTCCTGTTTCGACGTGCGACACCCCCGGGTTTGAGGCCAACCGCGTCCCGACGGGGAAACTTGTACTGTAGTTTCTACCGTACCAACTGGTTGTCAGTTCGTCAAACAAAAAACTGTTGAAACCCTCCGGAAACAAATTGCTGAAAACACCACTCTGTGAGTTGTAAGTACCTGCTCGTGACCTGCTCTTGGAAATCGTGTTTGGTCTGGCTTCGATTTGAATTGGTTGCCTCCCCCCTAGCATTAACACGACCATGTTGACATACTGGTACAGTATACGGCATAGCGTTACCGCTTCACTATAAGGTATCCGTGCGACTCAGGATTTGTAAATCGCTGTCATGCCGAGCCGCCCGCTCCGCTCACGTTTAGGCTATGCGTGGTTTTTGCGTCTTTTATTGGGATTTCGAGCATGTTTTGTTTTTGTTTCGCGGTAGAACTTTCATACACGACGCGAGGCGTGAAGATCCCCAAGATCAAAAGCGAACCCGCCGATTGGTGGGCGTCTCATTCACGAACCACCATGTACAAGCGTCGCGAAATGTCGGCCTCTAGATGTTGGAGTACTCCAGCCAGTTGTGGTGGATGGTTTCAAAGGCTTGGTAAGCCTGTTTCATATAGCCCGTTTTTATGTTTAATGTTCCAAAACAATTCGGCTGAAATGCATTTTTATATCAGTACGCTCGGCTCTGCCTGGTCTCAACGTTGTAGGATTTCACATATATATCTCGGAAAAGCGTTCCTAACACTGCATTCCTTATTTGCCTGATGATAATGATCACCTTTTGCGCGCTTTCTCTCATGACTAATATTTGGCGGTGATGCGAAGGACATATCGTATAGCGGATCTGTTTCCAACGGTTGGGTGTCTTATGGGCTTCTTGAGATGCCGTAGTAGTCGCCCCGTCAAAGCGATCAATGCTATCTTGTGATTGTTGTGGGACATTGTTTGTTTAAGGTTTTATGCTGGTCTATGCAAACAGCACAACATTTGCCCAGCAGTTTGCAATCATCTGTGGTATACCTGTTCCGTCTTATTTAGGCAGATTTCTTCGTTTCTAGATATGTCGACCTTGGTCGTTCGATGGCTGGGAGGATGGCTATTGAGATATGTGTGGGCTCATCTTACCTCTTGTGCGGTAGTACATATTCAGAGATCTCACGGTTGTGTACTGGTTGCTTTTATCGTAGGCTCTTCTCTGGACGCCGTATCTGTTTCGTATGACGAGATGCTTTTGTGTTGTGGGGGGAACAACATATTAATGACAAGACTTCATGACCGCGTTTCTTGCGCCGCACACGTTTCAGATTACTTACGGCTCCTGACGTGCTCTACGATAGAGGTGGCTGTTTTTGGCGTTTTTCCTTTCTGAATGACGGGGCTCCTTAACTCAAAATCGTCGGAATGCCGTTCTATTTTTGCCATTTGCTTCTTTTTTATAGATGGGCCACGGGTTTGTTCATCGGATTGCACTTCCAGTTTGCTCTAAATCAGTTTTTCGGTAAGGCATAGAGCTCCTCAAGTGAGGAGAAAAAAAAGCTGGTGAGCCTCTATCGTAAAATGCGTCTCCTGTAGTTTGGTTAATGGGAAACATAATACACGTTTATGAAATATTGCGGCGGCGGATACGCTGCCTACGCCTTCCGTTTCAAATTTCCAACTTGCCCCAATCCCTTTTGGGCCTGTGCGTGACTTTGACGGAATGCTGTGGTGGCTGGGCCATACAGGCATATATCCACGGGGGTTCGAAGTCTTTAACCCTAACATGAAGCTTCTTGCTTGAACCGTAACATGTAACCGTAGAGACGAAACGTGCTGCACTTATCACGCACGCACACTAGTCAACCCTCTCTTTTCTTTGTTATCGCGGGCTGGGTACATCAACCAAGCCGGGAGCAAGACGACGTTGGCTCCGGGCTGGTGCTAAGCAGGGGTATGTAGGTGTGGGTTTGTGTCTTGAGCTAGGATAGTCGCAAGATACCATACATTACCCCAATCGTAGGTGTTGGAAGAGTCCCCGGGGTACCGGGGGTTGGGGGCTCATGCGCGCACCCGGAGGCGGTACGAACATAGTGCTTCAAGGCAACGTCGAGGTGTGGCGCGTGAGGGTCACGACGCTATTGGCGCTCGATAACGACTACCACACAAGCGGCCGAGCCATTGCCCGTTTTTCTGTCTGAGTAGCCTCGCAGACCGTACCCAACTTCGGGGGCTGCGCATGTGCTTCTGCTGAACGCCAGCAATACCCAGGTAGATTTGGCGCATACACCTTCTTCGTGTTTGAAGCCGCGACGCCACATGCGGGGCTCATAGAATTGCGGCAGAGTGTGTGTCGAGCGTTGTAAACCACCGGAGACCCCCAAACAATGCGAATACCACATCAACCGCTTCCTTCATATACACACCAGGAACGCCTCTCGATCGGACGAATCGAGCTCCCTTTCTCAGCTTGCGAAATGAAACCGCTTCCACGATAATACACCTGTATCCACACTATTAATAATCCGTTATTACCTTCGAATCTCTCTGAAACAAACACTCGGGTTTAGCGCGGAGTGAAGGCCCGCCTGCGGCCCCGCCGGATGCAGTACGGCATCGGTTGTTGCCGACAGTTGTTGCCACAGTGGGGACATACCCGGGCACAAAGGGGCCGTGAGCACGGAAATGTGTAGGCTGCTCCCCATCGAATCCCCACCAGGACATTTTAACGCAATTCACCACCTTGCACCTCGCTTGGAAGTTGACCACCGGGCCGCCCAATATATCGGTAGCATGTGGTGGCTTCGCCCTCGGCAAGCACACCCCACTCTGGCCGCTTAGTGCAGCAGGTATGCGAGCAGCGCCTGCTACAAACTTTGACCATGCCGTCCCGAGCATGGTTTTTGCAGTGGGTAGCCGTTTCGCCGCCCGCGACTGAAACACTTGGCCGCGTAGTACAGTAACCTTTTGTGCAACGCCTCGACTCGACGTTTATCGTATCGTCTGCAGCATGTCGCTTGCAATACATGGCCATTTTTCCGCCCTTGACGCTAAAGGCTGGACGTTTCGTGCATGATTTGTATGAGCATTGCCTCGTACCACGTTTACCATATCGTCTGCAGCATGTTAGCTGCAGAACACCCCCGTCTTACTTCCCTCGACATTGAAGACCGGCTGCCGTGTGCAGGGGCCATGGGAACAATGGCTGCTGCGAACGTTCACCATGACGCCTCGAGCATGCTGCTTGCAATACGCCGGCGTCTTGCTTCCGTCGACGTTGAAGCTCGGTAGCGTCTTGCAGGAGTGTTGAGAGCAACGCCCGATGCACACGTCCACCATTTCGTTCCCAGCATGCCGCTTGCAGTAAGCAGGCTTCTTAATAACGTTGACGTTGAATCTTGGTCGCTTCATGCAGGAGTCGTTTGAGCAACGGCTGCTGCGAACGTTTACCATGCTGTCGTCAGCATGCAGCTTGTAATACAACGCCTTTTTTCCCTCGACATTGAAGCTCGCGCACTTTGTACAGGAGTCTTGTAGGCAACGCCTGGTGGAAATGTGCACCATGCCGTCTTGAGCATGCTTCTTGCAGTACGCCGGCGTCTTACGGCCGTCGACGTTAAATCCTGGTCGCTTGGTGCAGGAGATGTGTGCGCAAGTCCCGGCGCGAACGTTTACCATGTCGCCCGCAGCATGTTCCCTGCAGTACGCCGCCGTCTTGCTGTCTTCAACATTATCGCCTGCTTGGGTCGTGCAGGCCTCATGTGAGCAACACCTGCTACGCAGGTCCACCACACCTTTATCGGCGCGTTGCAGGCAGAGCGCTGACACCGTACAGCCTTCGTGATCCAAGCTCGGTTGCTGTGCACAGGAGGCGTGCAAACAACGCCTCACGAGGATGTTCACCATTCCTTCCCCGGCGTGTTGTAGTACGCCGCCGTCATACTACCTTCGACATCAGAGCCTGCTTGGATCGTGCAGTCCTCATGTTAGCAACGCTTCATCCTCGCCGAAGCTCGAGAAGGCGGTCAAGTACCTGGGCAACGATAGCAGGGGGAGCGGACGGAGCACGGATATTCCGGCCTGATCAAATCACATGTATCGTTCGAGACTAACACTGGCCATATACATGCGATTTGCGTGTTGGAAACCCTTTAGTCTTTGCAAGTTTCACGAAGCTAAACTTGGCCGAAGTGTATGTAGTAGGGCCGAGAACTTAACTGGCGCCAACTCCGACCGTGCGGCCAAACTCGATCTTATATGTATCCATCTGTTGCGTTGCATACCATTTGACCGACGTCCGCCATAAACTTCCGGCGACAAATAAAGTTGTGGTGGCAATACGTGCGACAAGTTTCGCGGCACCTTCACAGCTAGGGCTCTATTTTGTTTCACCAGCCGATGTTCAGTGACTGCACTCCACAATATATTATGCAAGTAGTCGGAGCTTCCGGCAAAACGAACTTTTGAAACATGTACCGAAAACGATTTTGTATGATGAACGACAAGAACAAGGTGCTACCGGCATACGCTCGGCGTAATTCACCAGACTTCAACATCGCGGGAACACAATATAATCCAACGGACATGAATTATCGACAAGAGCGTGGCATCCAAAATGTAGGAGGCATTTTATGGTAGGAGGTTCTTGCAACATACGGGCACGGCCCCAGCTATGAAAAAAACCTTATATGGACTGGGCTTATTGGTCAAAGCACCGCTATATCATACCGGCCGATGGCGCAAAACGGGAACATCGGCAAACAGCCCACCAGCTCGCTGGGAACGTGTTCTAGCATGTTTTTCACGGTTTCTGGCGCGCATACCACAAGTCGATACGCCTTTTAATACCAGACCTGGGCAAGGTCAACCCCGTTAACAACCATATATAGCTTCAACAACAATAAAACAGCAGCCGTCCCATGGAGGAAGAGCATACGAACGATAGGTCATGTCGGACTCCCCCCGAGCCACTGCATGACACGTATCGAATGTACACGAACCCACGGGACGATTCCGGCAGTTAGAACACGCCGGCATGCCAACGATGTATTGTACATATCAGGGTTCTTTACGGTTACCCGTCCGTCTTATGCAATTAAGGAGCGTATGGTGCGGTTCGGTGCGGTTTTCAAAAATCAGAAACCTCACTGTGTGGTTCGGTGCGGTATTCAGATCAGAAACCCTACGGTGCAGTTCGGTGCGGTTCTCATTATCACGGTGCGGTGCGGCGCGTTTTATAAAAACAGAAAAACGTACGGTGCGGTTCTGTGCGGTTTACCATATCGCAAATCTTACGGTCCGGCGCGGTGCGGTTAACCTCACCGAACCGATACAAAAACCCACACTGTAAAGATTCACGGTAATTAGGAAAGTTGCTACATGATGTCGTCAACCCTACGACGGTGTGGTTAGGTGCTGTTTTACGTCCTACGATATGGTTTGAACAGTTCTCACAAATCGAAAAACATACGGTGCGGTTCGGTGCGATTTTCATAAACCAGAATCGTACGGAACTATTCGGTGCGGTTTTCAAAAATCAGAAATTATACTGTGCGGTTTGGGGCGGTTATAATTATCACGGTGCAGTGCGGTGTGGTTTTCAGAAACAAAAAAACCAACGTTGCGGTTCGGTTGAGTTTTACAATATTCTAAATCTACGGTACGTTGCGGTGCGATTTTCAAGAGGGCACGAATCCTACGATCCGGGGCGGTGTGGTTAAGCGCACCGAACAGCACCAAACTGATACAAAAAAGCGCACCTTAAATAATCCTGGATATAGTTGCATGCGCATTCACCAGTGGACGAGTATTAATGCAATAGCTGCGAGGAGAGTGAAACGTAAAATTCCATCATTCATAGACTACAAGCGTCCGACGTACGAAGTTTGTGTGAATACTCTTCATTCAAGGAAGGAGGGAGGAGGGCCCGAGCTCAGTGCCCCGTGGCCTTCTGGCAATAGAACACGCCAGGTTTCTTGGTCCCGCCGTCTAATGAGGGTTCAGGATGCCCACAGCAGGGTACAACGCCGCTTCTAGATGGCCCCAGCCATTGTGTGTTTTGACCTTCGAGAGCAGTGCTCTGGCCGTTGATTGTTGTTGCTCCCAAGGACGTACGTATTGTTATTAACTGCTATGGTTGTTGACGGCGCTGGCTATGCCCAGGTCTGGTAAGTATATCGAGCGGTGTTCTGCGTGCCACAAAACGGTAAAAACATGCCTGAAAACGGAGCCAGCTAACGCAACTGGCAATATGCCGATGTACCCAGGCTTTTCCAGCCGTCGGCCGGTATAGCGGTCCTTAATCATCAATAACCGCAGCCCACCTAAGGCGTTTAATTTTGGAGACATCTCTTGTACCGTTAAATGGCGCAAAAAACATCCCATATACTGTTTTTTGGCTAACGCCCAATATAAAGTACCTCGGTAGCTAATTATTTCCAAGTAGTTTGTCTAAAAAAACGACGCTGCAGTTGTAAAGGTCCGTCGCTTGTCCTCGAAGACCCGATTCAGTCCTTTCATACCAGGCATAGTAGATAACCTGGTACACGAGAGGTCTACAACGTACTATTATTGCACAGGTGCTGCAGCCTTTTTTTCAAGACCAGATTGACACGCATTACACTGTATTTGTTTTTTCCACGTGTAAAAAGCGATGGTTACACTGCAGCAGTACAATGTATGTACGTGCGTAGTTCAAAATAGTCTGCTCGAAAAACGTGAACGTGGGCGCAGTTGTCGAAGGCAAAGTGTATCCCAATCCACCATGCCTACGATACATTCCTTTTAACAGGTGCAACGCAAAACCGTAACTGCCTCCTGTCAAGGGAAACTTACATGCTACCGCACAGCAGCACAGCCGCACAACGTGGTTTGTTATTAGTCTTGGAAGCACCGCTGCGGTGAACTGTGAAACGAACGTCGTACGAGTAACCATTCTGTTTGGCTCCTCCGACTTGAAGTGCAAAGCCCGATACGTTCGATGGCCGCAAGGCGTTTGTTTGGCTTTGCCCTCACTTGCCGAGAGGAGCAGAAACGAAGATGTCAGCACCAAACGCTAACAACAAATGTTGATGGTGTACATTGTGGGCCTGTTGGTGTGGGGTGCGTGTGCCGACTCTTTTACAAAAATGCGGGTTTGCGCAGAGTATTTGTGGCATTTGTTTGACGGGGGTATCACAACGTTTGATGCTGTGAATGTGTAGCTGGTATGATAGAGACTACAAGACCTTCAAGGCACAAAACTTCAAGACGTCTACAGCCGCTATCATCTGGAGCGCCGTCGTCATTTCGTCGTTGCTCCTCTTCCAGTCGTTAGAGCCGAACAGGTGAGCATCCTCATGGAGCATATTTCCGAGACATTTCCCGCGTACAGCAGTACTCATGCCCAATGAGCGTACGTAGGTGTTGATATTCCCGCGACGATGTCCCCCTCTCTACCTTTATGCGTCAAATCACGCTCTTCGACAACCTTCAGCTTTCGTTTTCCAGCATTCCGTGATGGCGTACGGTTGCAGTTTGACCGCCGCTACGCCATCCGGGCCGGTACAGGTACAGATGCAACCAGCCAGCGGAGACTCCGGGGACGAAGCATATATCCAACCAACCCGCCAACAGCGGCCTTCTCGCTGTTGCTGGCGATATACAGAGTGCCGCCGCTGCGCACGAACAATGAACAGGACTCGGCACGCTCGTAGTACGCGCACTACTGCTACTGTGCTGTTCATTTTACCCGGCACACAATCAAGGCATTCCCATATTCCCGAGGGCACGGTGCATCCTCCCCCGGGAAGGGATGATGCAATTTCATCCCCAATAAACCCCGATACATGTGTTGGCGTTTCTGTTCCACGCACACGTATAAAATGAATGCACGTGCACGTATTTGACAGCATGTACGTACGCACAATATACCCAGGGCAGGGGGTGGAGAGGGTATATCGTTACAGAGGAAGCAGGACGGTGGGAAGACTTTTCTAGGTACCTCTGTAAGCTACTTTAAGCAGCATTGCGCAGCCACACCGCACAACCTTCTGCGTTAAAACATACGCGCAGCAGTCCTTAGGGTCGATCTTAACGAAGAGTTTCTTTCAGTTTTTTACTGAAATTTCGTTTTTTCGCAACATATTTCAGGAAAAAGCAGATAAACTTAAATACCGAAAAAACTCGCATGGAAGTTTTTAGGTATTTCTTGAGTTTTTTAAGTTTTTAGGTACAATGGTGAAGAGGGTCGGGCAGCCGCACCGTGCTAGCTGCTCCTACCCCCACGAGCACACAAGACTGGACAGGGTTGTCCCCAAGGTCCTCCACGGGCCATGACCGAGCGCAGAAGGCGCAATTGCTTTCTGGCCGCTCATAGTCGAGT
>JBBMKB010101962.1:0-10296 GCA_037833945.1 Alaria marginata | reverse complement strand
TAAACTATTCGCCAAACCAAAGCTTCATGTAACTGTAGAAGGACAACGTTTGGGCCCAGCTGGCCTTCGCCGGTTCTTATTGAAAGAGCACCTCAACTAATCACAATTTTCTTTCAGGAAAAATTACGCAAAACATCAGGGGAACGACAACTAACGAGATATCTTGTACCAAACAGTCATCGACAATATAATCCCGAAGGAACAGCAAACACTCGTTTTTGCAGACAACTGGTGTTTTCTCCTTACCGTTACCCTTACCCTTTGGTAAATCCGGTGCAGATAACCAAAGCCCAGATTATTATCTTGCCCACCATCACATAACTCACATACGTCCTATCAATGGGTGGCGTACCCGAGGGTAGGTATGAATCGAGTGTACAACGGTGCAGCATCAGGCCTTATAAAAGAAGGCGTGACGATTTTCTTCCCCTGCTCTTAACCCGTTCAGAGCCTGTGTGCAGCGATCATATAACCCCGAAGCATGGCCATTTTGCTGTGATGGCATTTGGCATATGGCCGCGCATGCTACTCGCATGTCAAATAACTTCCAGCAATGAAGCAAGTCTCCAGACCATCATCCCCGGCATCAGCGGCCCGTGTCACTTCGTTTACACGATGCCGAAATTGTCGTACGTATTCAGTAAGCTTTCCTCTGGAGTCACGTGAGGGTCTCCAGTGGAGCTGAACGAGGCAATCACCCAGATCGACGAGCGACTTGCCTGTGTACCCCACGCTTGCTGCAGAGCGAACTTGGACGGCCAGGATAGAGGGTGCGCCTTACCCTTTCCCCTCAGGGGCCGATCACTTGCCCTTCGACTTGTCTCGTACGTAGGTCCTTATGAAGGACATGTGCAGAATGACCATAACCAAAAGCGCAGCAAAGAAAAAATCAGAAATGGATAGATAGATGGATTAACCCCAAAGGTAAGACAAGGATGGGCGGCCGTACCACAAATATTTGGTTGGGTTTGTTCAGAGTTTTTTATTTAGACCAGCGTCAGTAAGAAAGGGGGTGCTACTCACCACTTTGGGGCCTAGCGCTCGCCCTGCGACTTGCGGTTTAGATAGGTGGGTATTTGGCAGGTTCACGTTATGTCTCGAGTTGTGTTTGTCAAGCCTGCACCCTAAACGAACTGCAGGAGGAGACCGGGGAGCGGCGGGGGCGTGTTCCTTGGTTGCTTGCCTTGGCCATTTGATAAATGATCATGCATCCCTTTGGAGACGATTTGGGGGGGGTCTTTGCTTTCGGTTAGTTCAAGATCGTCAAACGAGTTAATCTTCGACAGCAGAAGGAGTTCATCATCCACGCAAAGTGAGCAGGATTGGGCGCGGCTTCTGTAGATTTAACTCGTCTCTCATGGTTTATATATGGCACTTGGTATACATCAGCTGCATTGGCTTCCCTGCAATGTGTCCCGTAGGTGGGTTCGTACGGAGAAGGAACGCACCCACGCAGTGAACAACGGCGGGAGAAACGTCAACCAAGTCGAAAAAAGCCTCTTGTGTTGTTCATTCGGTGGTTTGATACAAACCAGCTGCAGTAGGAAGATGTATTTTCCTAAGCGCGGCTGCTCCGGGGTTCCATTTTGGCCCGTCGACTGTTCCCGTAATGGAATTCAGTGCCAAAGATACGTGACGAATCGTCATGGTAGCGTCCGTAAAAGAGCGAAAAACGACATCCACAAGACATTTACCCTTTTAAAGCTGTGCCCACGATTGTGGGCACAAAGGGCTTGGTAGTGGCACTTCATGTCTCTCGTGTTGATTGCCTTTCGGTTTTTCTCTTAGGTAGGCGCTTACGGCGGATGTGGGCAGAAATTTATGAGAAAAGTGTCGAAAGGAATGCCCGAGGTGGCTAGGGATGGACATCGCGTTGGCGTTTGGACGGCATGCCTGGGGTGGTGTTTGACCTTCAACTAGTCTTGTAGGTAATTTGTTGCGCAAGATTCGTGCAGAATCGTCCAAAGAAGGCTGCGCAAATAGTAAAATAAATGCCCCCATTGTGGATACGGATAAGCGAACCTTTCATGGTTTGACGCAATACTTCCTGTGGTGCTAGTGGTATAGCCGTGTATCTATTGCAGTGGACCCGCCGGATTCCCAGAAGCTTGCCTCAAAAGCCTAGCAATAAGTCACGTTTACTTACTACGAAGTGCATTGACGTTCAGCGACCGAGAGTGTTGCGTAGTCTCGTATACAAGGAGGCTCGTGGAGCATGCAGACGTGTAAGTACTTGAGGCGGTAACATAGTTGTTACTGGTCTATGAAGCATCACCCCCGATGCCCACACTTGTATCCACCTGGTTCGATGGTTCGCCTGTCCTACGAAAACCCCCGATGCCCACACTTGTATCCACCTGGTTCGATCGTTCTCCTGTCCTACGAAAGAAGGCCACTGACAGGGACAAAGCTGGCGATGGCTAATGCTGGATGGAATTATGGCAAGGCAGGTGGCAGTCGTTTGCATTAACTCGAACGAGTTTGAGTGTGGCTATGAAATAATTATGTTGTCGTCACATGGTATGTGATGCATAGTTATCTGGAAACTAATTATGGTGTTGTAACTGTGAACACATACATATATGATATTCTAAGTGTGAATAAAGAAATATTGTGGCAGACATGCGAGGCAGACGCTCTATGATAGATGATGTGGGTCCAGCTTGACTCTGTAACACGAGTTGCTAGAGGGAGTTCAAAGAGGCGTAGCGCCAAGTTCCCCATAAGCGCTAGTAAGTTGGCGTCCTCGAAGGCGACGTACAGCAACCTGTTATGTCTGTGCAGGGGTGAAAGTACTATTTCATGACATATTTGCCGCAACGCGCTCACCGTCCGAGAGAAACAGCTCCGCCGCTGCGCACATATCGTCGAGATTGACGCACGAAATCCATTTCAAGCAGTCCAGTACACCCCACGACGTCGGATGAGGAACGTTCATCCTCGACTGAAACCTGTCGATAAATAGGCAAAGGGACCGGAGTGGGCGCAACAACAGCAGCTCTAACAGTCGCAATGTATAGTTGCTTCATCTCGGTATAACGGGTGATAATATTTGCGGTAGCTGGTGGGTTGAGATGGACGCGCAAGAAATACACATGATGTACTCCATAAACATCCCAAGATGTCGAATGAGGACTACTGTCAATCCTCGACTGAAACGGGTTGAAAACGAGCACGTGTCCGCACAATGACAACAACAGCAGTTGGTATCTGTAACCGTTGTCACCCCGACTCGTGGGGTCTAATATGGTGGTGGCTCGTGGTGCAGTATGGGCGCAGCACATACATAGCATGAACACCCGAAGGTGTTGTGTATGGCAATTGTAGCATCGTCGACAGACACCTATCGGCAATATTTATAAATAACAAGCATAGGCTGAACAATAACACCAGCGGTTGAAACCAAAATTTCAATACGCCGAATTTACTATTGCACTAGCTAGGGTACGAGATTGAAGCAATGATTCAACTTCATAACGTCCAGACCATCTCAAGATGTGAGACCAGGAAAATGTATTCCCGACTGAAACCTATCGACTATAAGGGCAGGCTTCCGTACACCAACAACACCAGCGGTTTAAAGCTACGCGCGCTTCATCTCGCCTCGTCGGGCGCACTATCTCGCCTTACCCGTGGTTTGTTCGACCAACGATACGGTAGGAAGGTCGCTCCTATCGCCTCATCACAGGCGTGTATGCGTCACACCCGCGAGTGGCTCTGTCCTCCAGAGATAGGCACGAGTCCAATGAGCATCCACAACCTTATCCATTGTATGTTTCCCTCCGCGTCATTCCCTTGTCACAGGGATACACACTAAAGACGTCTCCATAGATCCGTGCTACGGTATGGGGTACTATTCATATTAACAGTAGCATCTTACTTGTCTGACGCTTGTACTTGAGGATCTGTACTCCTCACCCAACATCCGACGCTGAAGTGCCTTGTAATCTGAGCCCGATCAACAACGCACGGTCTTCAGTACTTGTAGGCATACAACCAAACATATTGGCAAATACACAAACACATCGGATCGAAATTTATCGGGTAGATCCTCAGTTGAGGAGGTGCGCTATTAATAGTGGGAAATGTTGGGGCTTAAGCGCGCGACCCCCACGGTTAAGTCGAACAAAATTGAGTCCAAACAAATGCTATGTGTTTACTGTGTAAGAAACCTAAATCGGTCTTCAGTCGAAAAGGGCCCTTGACAAACGACAGTTCCGACTGTGTATCAACTGGCCTAAACGCGACTTACTTCGTATACGTACCTTCTGTACGTTGGCCGTGTGAAGCTAGACTGTTTCTGTCGGGTGTGTGTGTGACCCTACGATCGACTACACGGTCTGGTTCGTTGTGTAATGGACCCTCGAGGAGATCCGGGTATATCGACTTTAATCCGCTACACTCCCGTTCGATAAACGTTCCACACACCTTCGCAAGGCGAGGGTAGCTTCTCCTCGAACCAATGTTTGCCAGTGAAAGGACGCCAGGAACAACAAGGCCCTCTCGACGGCTTCCCGCCTGGCGGGCCTCATGGTCGTACACGTCGAGTTTAACGCTAGGCTGGAAAGCGCGGCGATGCACTGCCGCTGCAGTCTGCTGGACGATACGCTTCTGTTATTTTCCTCGGACGACCTGATGCAACGTGATGAACGATCGCGCAGATCGATGGGAACGTAGTCACGAGTCATCCCACGGTAGGGGTGCAACAATACGTCCCTGAGCTCCTGACATGAGGAGCTCAATATTTCATCCCAAACATGACTTCCAAGACTTTCGTTCGCGCAACCCGATCAACATATTTGCCCGCTAGTCCTAAAACCAAAGCACTCCTAAGTTGACATTACCAACCGACAGTTCCTCATTTCAGGAGCTCAACCGGTCAGGACCGTTTGACCTAAAACGTGCAACCCCTACCGTGGGATGACTCTCACGGCTATGGTAGGGGGGTCACGCTTAACTCTCTGTGTGTTTTGGGGCTTGGCGCCACTCGCGCAAGCGGCTAGCTATTCCGTGCGTTTCGTTTTCGAGACATGCGTCGCCACGGAATGTTTTGGCTCGCTGCGCCAACAAACAGGTATTTCGTTTTGTTTCGGAGTGGGGTGCTCAGCCACACGCATGGGAGGGTTCTATTTACAGTAGGATATTGAGGCATTTCCTCTATAGTAGCCTTGATAACTGTGCATCTCGTTTAGACAAATCGTTCTACATCGGTGGTGGTTTATTGACACAATCGTGGGCAGAGGAGGTGTGTACTTCGTACGGCGTCGTCTCTACTGTGATACTTTAATTTTCAACGGCATACGAGTAGATATACTGGTATACCGCTCACAGGCGATAACCAATGTCTAGAGCCCCGTTGTTAGCGCGTGAGATGTCGCCCACCATGGATTGGTCACTTGGAGATGGTCACAACAGCGCTTTTTGTAGCAACATGTCGAGTAGTATACGCTTTTCAACGGCGTGCAGATGTTTACCTGCCATGGCGTTTACGTGGATTTTTCTACATATCTACTTTGCTCCAATATATCAAGTTCAATCCTAGCCACCTTTCTTTGGAGATTTAGTGACCACCAGTCATAGGGTTCAAAATACTTCAGTTAGAGCTGCTCGAATGTATCGCTGTAAAGGCCCAGACAACATGGTACCCCGACGGGCGTTTTCCGCGAAAGGCGTAATACAAGAACGTGAGTTCGAGAAAGACGCGTTCTACTTTAAGAGTGCGCCTAATGCTGGCGAGGCTGCCCACACGGGCAGCCCTGTACCTCACCAAACCTGGTTTGAGAATAATGGTACGCCTAATCCGATCAAAACTCACATGCCCTAGGTATTCAATGAAAGATGTGTGAAACCGACGCGGGCTACGATGGGGGTAGCACGTTTTGACCATTTTTTTGTTGTTTTTGCGGTTGACGTTCCCCCACCGATTAACTACCCAATATCTTCCTTTGGGTCACAGTGATATTTTGGTAGACACCCAAGCCATGGGGTCGCTCGTTGGGCGCAGCAGACACGCTTTGCAGAGACGGCTTACGGTTGAGGTAGACTGCTCCGCCTCGGATAAGGCACGCCCCCCCGCGATCGTAGCAATCGTCAAGCACAACCGAACGTTCGAAGACATTGGCTACTTCCTCAGTGGAGGAGGCCCCATCAGTCAGGAAACGTTCGATCAGCAATGACTCCCTATTGTAAAACGCGCCGCCGGTAGAGTAACCTCGTTTGCGCTTACCCGGTGCAGATAGCGGAATTCCCGTCAGCCCTCCTCTCCACCCATTCCGGGGATGCACAGTCGAGGTGACGCTGGTTCGTGACGTACGTGTGTAGCTGCAACGTAAGGCTCTCAATGACGTCGTGGCTGGCGGGCGATAGCGAGGGGACCGGTTGATGGAAGCTGTTAGCAATCTGTGAAGGCTTCACCTACTGGGACCATACCCTACTCCAAGCCCCTTGATATTTTGGCTAAAACGCCAAGGGTGCACTGCTACAGGCGTTAAGCGTGAAATACATGATCCTGCAAACGCTCAACAACTCAAATTCCAAGCGATCTGGGCTTTAATTACGGATGCAGCTGGGAAGGGGTTAGTTTCAAATGGAGTCCTTAGAAATATACGATGATGATTTCTCGTTGTAAGATGTGTACATCTGCCTTTTCGAGGACGGTATGCCCCACGATAACAGAAACGGCGAATGCAAGCCGTTGCGAATGAGACTCTACAATTTACGTTTCTTTCGCTGCACAAATGATCTAACTGTAACACAAGCGGTTTGGGCCAGAGTTTTGGGTTTGGAGCTGTGAAGTGGTTAACGTTGAGTGGGTATAATTAATTTTCAAATAGGGACTTCTCGTGGCTGGTAGTGTATGGAACGTTCGTGCTCCGTGTAGCGTGACAACGGAACACCAAGCGAAGTTCGACGTCACTACACAAAGAGTCGGCGTACGATCAGGCAAATGTCACTTCAATAACGCTGTTGGCCAAGTCCAGGTTGATTGTGAATGGTAACCGGCATCTGCCTCTCGCAGTGCGTTAATTCTTGGTATTGATGGAGTCGATACCGGTCGGTTGGATTCCGATGATATAATACGACATATACGGACGGCACAATCGATTATATCCAGCTAACGCCGATTATGTTCCCGCTAAGACTGTCGAACACCGCTTTCACGGGCTGGCTTTCCTGGAGACCCGAAAGCTGAAACGCTTAGCGGGGAAGCTCGGCGTGTCTTGGGACAAACCACTTGCAACTATGGAGAGTACAATAGATGCGAGTTTGGAAGTAGAGCTTTGCTTTTGACATGTCGAATCGTCAATTTTGGACAAGGGCCGTTCCTTGGACAAGTCTTAGAGGTGAACAGACTTTCATTCTGGACAAGTCTTAAAGGTAAACAGACTTTCATTTGACTCACTTTGCAAACCGTAAATTGTGCTAATTCCTACGTTATCCTATCAAAAAGTTATTTTCTTTCCACATTTGGATATTCAATCTAGAAGACTTCTGAGTAATAAACTGCCTATTGTTGGCAGCAGTACATCCGCTAGACCAGACTAAACATTGTTGTCAACGGTGCACATCCAACGTCGACGTCAGCTTTGGCAAAACCGACGTTCGCGGCAGTGCCAGATTGGCTAATCTAGTTATCGAAGCACTTGAACACCAACCGAACCATCATTTAGAGCTACTTATTCCGCGGACCAGGATAACCATTTTGGGGCCCATGTTGTTGAATACAAAAAGAAGAGGAGTGCAATCCTATATCAAGGGTCTAGTAAACGAGCCTAGCAATATGACAGGAGTATCGCCATGCTTCACGCGTGTCGTACAGCTCCTTGCATCGAAATCTGGACTCCGGACTCGTCTTCTACTCCAGCAGCTCGCATTGTTTCGTATTGACAATGCTGAAATTGCAATTTACTTCGACGGTTGATCCTTCTGAACTTTTAAAGGGGCTGAGGGTAGGGCTGGATGAACCTAGGTTTGCAGAAAACATACCAGTAT
Organism: Alaria marginata; assembly: GCA_037833945.1. Lineage (NCBI taxonomy): Eukaryota > Phaeophyceae > Laminariales > Alariaceae > Alaria > Alaria marginata. Next base: position 2,304 of record JBBMKB010101962.1, on the reverse strand, counting down.
CACTTAAGCCCGGGTGGATATCGTCATCAATCTTGTCCACCCGTCGCCGAAGGTACTCACGCTAAAATATCGTTCACCGCAGTCACCGACTGGCTTGCCAATAGCTCCAAGCACTGCGATGCCAAGCGCGCCAGCTCAGCGACATCTCCATTCAGCGCAAGAGCCACACAGTCTTGACTCATCACGTACGGCTCCGTCTCTTCTTTGTACCTCTTGTCCTTAGTGCTCGGATCGCTATCCAATAGCTGTCGCAAGATCTCCACGTCTGACTTCGAGGAGAAGGCTGAGCGGATAGGCACCGACAGCCGGTCGCCACCGCCAACATCGGAGGAAATTTGGCCTTCGTTGGTTTTCAGGAGATGCTGTGATGGAGGTGGCGGCTGATGGTGCTTCTTGTGCTGTGATGTTGCCCTGTGCCTGATATGCCGTAAACGTAGAGGCGCTATTTAGAAAAAAAACACAATGTTTGGGACAAACTACTTGGGATAGTTTAATGATGTGACGTAACATGGTTTGAGAATGCGAAATGTCCACTTCTAACCGGATAAGAGTGGAGAGCTGCTCGCCATCACCACCGCAACCATGGTTGGCTTTCAAGACTTTTACGGAGTTGCAGTGCCTAGGGTGCCGGTTGTTTCTGCCTCTTCTACTGTGATTTTGACCTGCACGTGACGTATCGAACCATAACCCTAGCTGTGCTTTTTTGTAGCAAGCTAGGGGAAATGGCTCTGTATTAGATCATTTAGCAGCTCTATGGCTGGGCTAAGACATTTTCCCTAGCGCTGGCACAGCAGCTCTGCGCTGCTGCTGCGCTGATATCAGTCCAACGAGCACGGTGAAAAAACTAATGTGTGGTTGCTGCTGCTGGACGTACGCAATAGTACCCCGGTCTCAGAGCATCACCGATTGTTGATTGAGCGTCCTTTTTGCTGTTGTTGCTGTACGTACTGCTGCATTTCGATTGCGGTTGCTGCTTCACGACACCGTACCTGGTACATATCGTTTGTACATCGAGCGTACACAGTGCTTGGCCGTAGCAGCAGTACGAGTACTCTTTGTGCTGAATGCTTACGACCATATAATGTCTCTGTGCAAATACCGCAGCAAGGCGCAGATCACGTCGTTTTTGTCGGTTACATCGTTTTCGTACGTTGTTAGCAGACTAAACTCAACCTACCCCTTCATATCTGAAATCCGCTTACCTTCTTCGCGCCCGGAGTGCTTTGAATCTGGTTTGGATTAGCCGAGCGGCCCGCTGTCGTATTGGCCGCACTAGACACGTCAGCTGGAGGATCACCGATGCGCGATCTCTGTCGCCCATGGCCTTAGAGAAATGCTGACAAAAACGACAGCCGGGAAATTCGTCCAGCGATTGTTCTTACAAGCTCAAGGAGGCAGAGATGAACGTTATGACGGTAGCTCTTAGATTCGCGCTTACAGTGGCAAGCGTGAAAATTCAATACGATTGTGCGTGGACATGTACTGACAGTGGCAGGCGTGGAAATTCGAGAGGATTGGTGACCGAACACAGCAGGCAGAGGAATTCAGACGGTCCACCCGTGGGCGTACCGCTGCTTGGGAGACGACCCAAGTAGGGCATTCGTGCACAGTCTACAGTAGTACCCGACACAGCATAATTCCTTGTACCACGTCAAAAGGAAGCCAACACCAAGTCCAGAATAGTTGGTTCAAACCACTGTTGGGTTTGATAATGGGTTGATAACTCATCTTAGTTTCTGCTGGTAATACCCTCATATCATCATGCGAGGAAAGGTGTGTCCGACACTACTGTACAATTTGTGTAAATAAGGTTCTTTTAGGGTGCATGCACACTTCGAGTCAAAATGTCTTAGACCCAGACGATACCTCGCCGTTGTGCCGGATGAGATGGAGGAGAGATTTCGTGCACGAGTACTGCACGTCAAAGTCCCTGATCCTCAGCATGTCCAAGATCATGGACAATCCTCCACCTGAAAGAATGCTCGCCGCCGAGGTCTGCTTCGTGTGCGTTTGGCAAATCCACAAACAAAGCATGATCAAGAAGGTGATTATAGGATCTCAACCATTGTGTGTTTCGCTTAACGTCAAGCCAGTCTCGTCAAGCTGCATTAGCATTATTTTTGGGGATCCTGGAACACGGTGTGATCTTGAGCATGTCGAGGATCATAGCCAGCTCTGTTCGCGGCCGAAGGCTCACCGTCGATGCCTGAATAGTAACGTTTAAGCCAATCAACCAGAGCTGCATTATTGCCCCAATCCAGGGGGGGGGGGGGGGTTTAAAATTGTTTGATTTTCATACCACAA
>JBBMKB010101951.1:0-10297 GCA_037833945.1 Alaria marginata | reverse complement strand
CTGCCCCTCTTCGCCGCCTCAAACCCCCCCCTCCCTCTCTCCTGCCGCCTGATCGCGCGTAGAACAAAACAAAAGTGGCGGAAGGTGAAGCGAAGCGTGTAGCATAGCGTAACGTCGGCGGCGACGTTCGTTATAAAGGGGACGCCATTTGATCACCCCCCCTCCCCCCCTCAGCGTAACGCCAATATCGGCGTTCGTTATAAACGGGACACTATCCGATGGTCTCCCAGAGTAACGCCAACAGCGGCGTTCGCTATAAAAGGGACACCATCCGATCGTCCCCCCCCCCAGCGTAACGCCAACAGTGGCGGTCGCTATAAAGGGGACGCCATCCGATCGTTCCCCCCCAGCGTAACGCCAACAGCGGCGTTCGCTATAAAGAAGACATCTCCCAACGTCCCTCTCCCCCCCCCCCGAGGCATCGACAGCCCCTCTCCCCTGGGCTGTAAGCTAGTGCGGCCTCCCGTGTTCTCCGGAGTCGTAGAGTTGCTGCTCTGAGCCGGGGGCGCAGTGGCGAGTCGCCGCTGCTGTCGCTGCTGCTGCTGCCGCTGCGGCTGAGGCACTCCCGCTCCCCCCGCCCCCGCCCCCTGTCCCTCTCCGAGGGTCCGTTCCGAACCGGGCTGCGATAGCCGCTGTCCTCTTTGCCATCGTGGTCGTCTGGAGGTGGTGGTGGCAGTGGTGGTGGTGGTGGTAGTGTTGGTAGTGTTGGTGGTGGTGGTTGTGGTTGTGGTGGAGGTGTTGGTAGTGGGTTGGTGGAGGAGGTGGTGGTAGGGACGAAGTGAGCGAACCAGGAGAAAGCAACAGGGGGGGGGAAGGGAAGGGGGGGGGAGGGAACTGAACACACAAAAATGAACCGGTCGCGACTCCCACCGTCTGCGAGGCCGACGACAATAAAAATAAAATTCTCGTCATAGTCTAATCATCATGCAGCAGTAACGATGCAGTACGTAGCGGTGCTGCTCGACCCTTTCTACCACCGCAAACACAATCCAACTCAAATTCCAAGGAGATACCCGTAAACGTGCGGTCAATTCGACTCGCGTTCATGATCCAACACTAACACACTACCGGCCCTCTCATAAAAAAGAGCCTCACAAGAAACTTAGGCCTAAAAATGACGGAGAAACAAGAAACTCGACAGCTGTCATACTGAAGTCAGTGTAGGACACGCCCTGTCCCAATTAAAAAATCTAGCCTAAAACCACTATCTCGGGCTCTTACCAGAGGGCTGGCACTGTAGTATAGCCCACCCAGAAACGCTGGGGGAGTTCGAAAGGGGTTAAAAACGTCAGGAATGACCCCAAAGCGTCTCACCTGCTTCGCAAGCACCGCCCGAATAGCGTCCCGATCGCTCTCGTGAGTGAAGTTACCCTGCTCAGGGTGGTGCTCCTCGAACCACCTGAAAACGTAAATACCAAATACGTATCATGGTCAGGATTCATTGGCCCAAGTCGTCGAAATAGCAGTAAGAAAGAAGCCAAAATGACGGCGAAAAGCCTCTTTCAAATGAAATCACTTCCAGTACATTCACCGAAAATTGGAGTTTCTTACACTTTTCGGATAAAATGTAGTTAAGATACCAGTTATAGATTTCTGGTCATTAGAACTTATGTTCTTCTGAAAAACAATACATACGGCGGCGTTCCAATTGGATTGATTGGCACGAGTCGTCGAAAGAGCAGCAAGAAAAAACAGAAAAAAATGGCGGCGAAAGGCCTCCTTAAATAAACGAAAGACCAGAAATAAAGAAGCAAAAACGATGGCAACTACTGTAGCCTCGTGCTATAAAAACCGCTTCCGCCATGTACCGAAACTTGGTAGTTTGTAGTTTCTTACACATTTCTGACACATTTCTGACGTATATATATATGTTTCTGATAAATAGAACTGATGTTCCTCGAATCACCTCAAGATGCGAACCCACAATCATAGGCACGCGTTGTCGAAACAGCGACAAGCAAAAAAAGAAGCAACGGCGGTCAAAAGTCTCAACCAAGCAAAACCACCGCAAAATACCAGTACACCATGCAGTACGAACTACCTGGTATGTAATATACCTAAATTCTGAAAAATCTGATATAAAAATTCGGAAAAATTCTTACACATTTCTTACAACTTCCTGATTTTAGTCTAATACGTTTCTGACAGAATAGAACTTAGTATATACAAGCAGCGGCGACAACACTTATTCTCAAGCGAAACCAACTCCAGATTGTACCGAAATTTCGTAATTCCTGACCTGGTACACACTTTTCAGATACATTCCTGACATTCTATACGATTCTGATAAATAAAACTGATTGTAATATTGTACACACAACGGCAAAAATAATATTTCAAGCAAAACCACTATGAAATATTAGTAATTAGTATGTACCGAAACTTCGTTATTCCTAACACGCATTTATTCCACACTTCCACATTCCGGGAAGATGAGACAACTGCTGCAGCTCTACATGATATTCATATCATATGCTATTACACAGCTGAAGTGTACTTTTCATAATATTATAAAAATTAAAAATACACTCCAGCTGTGAGATCGAAAATTTGGTCGAAACTCATCTTTGTACTTTTCATAATATATAACACCGACAATATTACGTGCAATGTTAACGGATTTACATAATCTGCATATATAAGTCTCCACTCTAAACGTGGCTGATTCACAGCATCTGAATGATGTGGCCTGTTTCCGCAGTATGTAGTGGTCTACAGGGTGCGGCCAAGCTATCACGCGTTGGCCAGGGTGTGTATCTATAATAGGCACAATGTACTCTGATCTGGTACGATCCGTGTGACTTGTACACGTTTCCACGTCATCATCTGCAGGACGGGCATCATCAATCCATACATCCCTACCCAATGAGCTGTACGATCTAGGTCTCAGGCAGATAATGATCTGTCCGACTTATGCACATTTACAATATATTGATTATTTTTACATAACATGTTGTATGTAAATTTCTGATGCACATTATAAAGCGCGATCGAGGCACCACACACGAGGCTTGCAAGAAAGAGTTTCGACGAAATCCTCGTTCTCACAGCAGAGATAGATGCCCTTGACAATTTCATAAGAACTGACCATTGACTGACCGTACAATATTTTCAGTTACCCACCGCCTTCTACCTGCTAGACAAATAGTTAGGCAGACCATACGATCTGTCCAACACACTACAGCAGTAGTGCACACTTTCGATATATTTCTCAGATGTATGAACATTTCTGATACATACGATATATACTACAGAACTGACCACGCAAAACTTTTCAATATCCCACCGCCGTACCTGCTAGACTGACGCGGCACAACATCGATGCGACCATTGTGCGGTCGCTGATGCGCCCCGTACAGGAAGTGAGGCCGGTCTCCCACCGACGCCTTCGCCCCAGATGCCTGCGGCAAAAAAAAAACATGGCCAAAATCCAAACATCGGACAGATCAGATAGACCCATATTAATAATCAATGCATCTCACGGCAGACAGATGCCTGGTCTATATAATCTGCACAGACCGATAGATCCCTGGTTTATATGAACTGCATGTCTTTCATGGCAGACAGACCCTTGGTCTGTATCATCTGCAAGGCATTGATCATGTTGACGGGTGAGGGGGCCGGATGGATGATCTGAACGATCTATCACATGCTTCCTGGGTTGGATCTGTCTTGCACAGATTCTGCACACCAGATCATATCGACAGATAGATCGTCATCTGTCCGATGTGTACAAAAATCGCAAAAAAACAACCACAGCATTGCAGCATCAGGATAAGTATCAGGCTAATGATCAGAATCAGAATCAAGCTCAGGATCATTCTCAGGAGCACGCTCAGGATCATTCTCAGGAGCACGCTCAGGATCATTCTCAGGAGCACGCTCAGGATCATTCTCAGGAGCACGCTCAGGATCATTCTCAGGAACACGCTAAAGACCACGCTGACGATAACGTGCACGACAACGATCACGCAAAACGCAAAATTGAGACAAGGTGGCCTGAGAACGGAAGTCTGTCCGTTTCTCGAGTACCGCGAGAACTGCGTATCCATACCTTCCGCCAACGGCTATACCAGCGTACCGCGGCTACATATATACACACCGCCGAACGCGTGAACAAAGACAAGCCGGCACACAAAAGGAGACAAAAAAGGGACACACCAAAGAACAGGCCAGAGATTTCGTGCGCGGTATCTACCGGTATATCGAACGCGCATACACACAAATATACAAGACAAAGTCTGCAGAAAAAGAAAAGAAAAGAAAAACAGAAAAAGAGAGCCACCAAGCAAAGGCCAGAGATTTTATAGGCAAAGCTTATCCCGAACAAAGACACACGTGGGTGGCGGGCCGAGCGATGCTTCTGTTTGGAAGCAACCTCACCGTCAGGTAGAAAATTATCGACAGACAGCCTGGCGAACGATAGGCCGGGTGCCGTCGTAGGAACTCCTGAAACCAAAGACACGCAGTGAAGTTTCCCACATGCGTAAAAAGCACAGCAAGGCCGCCCACGGCGCCACGGGCAATCGTGGACATCATCGCGATTGCCGTGCATACTACATGACCGAATTAGTAGGTAGCGCCCACATCTACAAGCTAAACACAACACCGCCAACGCCGCCGCCGCCACCATCACCACCAACTACTTCAACATCCCACCATCAACAATACCGATGTCAACACAAAACAACACCAACAATCCTACCACTAACATCACCAACGCCGCCACCTCCGCCACCATGACCACCAACAACAACGACAACGACATCAACATCTAACCACCAGCAACACCAACATCAATACAAAACACCACCAACCCTGCCACCACCACCGCTCCCACCACTACCCCCACCGCCACCACCCACCATGACCACCACAACCCACCATCCACCACCAGCACAACACTAACACCACCCGAGCCTTGCTTGCGCACTTATCACACACACGCGCACACCACCCCGCCGCAACTCATACATCAGTCACACACACACCCCTACCCACCATCAGACACCAACACCACACGTTTTTTGTTATTGTGCATGCAATCACACACACACATGACCTCACAACCACCACACCACCAACACCTATTACGCAGCAGTGACAATACACAAAACACACACCATCTCCACACTACATGAACACCACGCAAGTTTTACAGCAGTCACAAACACAAACACACACAAACACACACACCCCACCACCACCACCACACCTACACCAACCAACACCACACCAACACCAACCACCACCATACATAACACCACCCAAGCTTTACGGCAGTCACACAAACACAAGCACCCCCCCACATACACCATTACCACTCCACCACCAACACCACCACCACCACAACACCACCACCACCACCACACCACCACAACACCAACACCACCACAACACCACCACAACACCAACACCACCACAACACCAACACCACAACACCAACACCACAACACCAACACCGCAACACCAACGTCACAAACACAAAAACACCCCCCCACCTTCTTCTTCTTGGGTACGAGGAAGTTGAACATGAAGCCGTCTTGAGGGAGCGGCTCCGTCTGTCCCAAGAGCATCTCCAGCCGGCACCACCCCCGCGTGCAGTAGTGCGCCAAAGACTTGTAGCTGCCGGCCCACGAGCAAGACTTGACGAACCGGTTGGGCAGAAACTCTTCCCCGTTGTCCGCCCTGCAAAAGACAAGGACACGTGTATTTTAAATCAAAATTAGTTTTTTCTAATCAAAACGAGTTTTAATGTCGTGATCAAAGTAAGCTTTTCTAGTCAAAATGAGTTTTGTTGACCAAAATGAGTTTGTAAATCAAAACGAGAAGGGTTGGGCAGAAATTCCTCGCCGTTGTCCACCCTGCTCAACAAAAATAAACACACCCGAGTAATAAACGAGTTATGGTATAAATCAAAACGAGTTGAATTCAATCAAATCATTTTTTTTTCATCCAAACGAGTGTTTTTAGATCAAAACGAGTGTTTTTGGATCAAAACGAGTGTTTTTGGATCAAAACGAGAGAGCAAGCACGACTGCAAACCCAGGGGGAGGAAGCACAGAGAAAAATATATCGGAACAGGGACTGAACCTGTTCGGCAGAAACTCTTCGCCGTCGTCCGCCCTGCACAAGAAACATGTAATAAAACCAGTATTTTTCTATTAAATAGTCAAAAACGAGTCTTTCTTTAATCAAAACGAGACAGACGCGAACGCGATATCTAAACCCGTGGATATACTGGAGTTTAATTCCTTCTCAAAAGTTACCAGGTACCAGGTACAGTAAAGGTTTGATCGTGTTAATACAGATCATAAGATCGTTGTATCTATTAAACCTCATAATAAATACTCACCAGGTACCAGGTAAGTACCTGGAACTGGCAACTGGTATAGGCGTGATGGTGTTCTGATCGTTGTATGTATTCAACGACCAAAAGGAGCAACAAGCGAACGATAGGTTCTTTCGAATAAATGGTCGCCGGGATCTTTAGGTATGGGCTGCTTTGGTCGTTATCGTCTCAGCTTTCGTGGCTGGCCGTGACCGTCAGCGTGGAACCAGGGTCTTTAGTTAGTGGGCCCCGCCGGCGTCAAAATAAACACCCAGGGCTATTGGGAGAGATCAGGTCCGGGTGGGATCAGGTCTGGGTGGGATCAGCGTGCCTGCCATGAGGGAGCGGAGGGCTCGTGTCGCTCTCAAAACAATTTCTTGGGAAATGCCCAAACAACTTCTTGCGTAGTCCTCGGCCATTAGACTTAACCCATTAACGACTGCAAAAATGATCCCACACAAATTCCAAGTAGTTTGTCTCCAAAAACGGGGTTGCAGTTCTTGGGGGGCACGAGGGATAACATACCCTCTTAGCCTTAAGAGCTACCCTCTCAGACCCGTTGACCATTTGGTAAAAAAACTGCTGCGGACGATAGCGAAGCTACTCTTGTTTCGCTGACATCAACGTTGGTCTTGTTTCGCTGACATCAACGTTGGTCACCGTCGGAGGCACTTCATACCAACGCGAACTAACGATATATAGCGGGCGACAGAGCTTTTCAAACAAAAAAGCGCGAAACATCCCAAAACAACCCACCACTTACTTACAAATTCGTACCTCATCACTAGCTCCACCATCGCCGCCACTAAATACTCACACCTTCACGACGAACCATCACCATCAATGTTAAACTCCAACATCAGCATCAACATCAACATCAACTTCAACATGAATATCAACTTCAACATCCAACCCTACCACCACCATCATTCCCACACTACAGCCACAACCACAATCACCACCACCACTACCTACCACCACCACCACCAACCACCACCAACCACCACCAACCACCACCACCTGCAAACTAAAACACTACCACCACCGCCATCACCACAATCACCACTACCATCAACCACAGCCACCACCACCACTACCACCAACCAACACCACCAAACCACCTCCACCACCACCACCCCCAACTGCAAACCGAAACACTCACGCGTCTCCCGGGTATACGGTTAGGATGGCGTCACACCGGCGCATGTACTCCCTCATGCCTCGCATCGTCGCCTTGCTTCGCCTTGTCGAATCCTGTCAACAGAAAAAAAGGAGAAAAAAAAACGCCCCAAGACATACCAAAAAAAGTGTAAGTTAACAATTTAACTCCTCTTGAACTACAGTACAGGACACCTAATATAAGAAACAGAAATATTTACCCAGGCCGAGTTTCTTCTCTAGGAGGGGGGGTGTTCTACACTAACTTCAGCATAAAGACTCCCGAATTTCTTCTTCTGTAAATCTCAGCCTGCGTTTCTTTTTAGCCTGTTTCTTATTAGGTGTCCTGTACTATGTACATCAACGTTTTTCGGGACAAAATAATTTACTTGGAATTAGGGTAGGATAATTTGTCCAGTAGTAAAACGGTCCCGGGTCGGTGGATGCATGCAGCCCGCCGGGCACGACACACAGCGCAAAAACCAGCAAGGCGGGTGTTTTACCACCGCGCGCATGCATGAGGCGGGGGGGCTACTATTAAAAAGGACGGTCAAAACGAAACGACAATAAATAACTATAACATTGTTATTATGCTTGCCATCCGACAATGTGCAGCATGAGCTTCAACGTTATCACTCAAAACATTCCGGAAGGAAAAACCACGGAAACAAAGGAAACCAATGCATGAAGTCTAACTATTATTGTTATTGCTATTGTTATTGTTAATATTATTATTATTGTTATTATTACTATTATAATTATTATTATTCATGCTTTATATGCCATCCGACAATGTGCAGCATGAGCCTCAACGTCGATCAACTTTTAAACATTCCAAGAAAGTAGAAAAAGAAACAAGGAAACCCCCCCATTATAGAAGGAAACCAATGCACAAAGTCTGCTTCCCTTCTGCACCTACTACTTCCGGCTTAGCATCGATCTACTCCACAAGCGGGTTGATCGAGTATTATTAGTATTGTTTTAATTGACTTCCGACAACGTGCAGCGCATGGTTCATTCCAATGTAGAACGAATACCCGTGTCCCCCGTCGGCGGTGTGGACCACATAAACTGCTTGATTGATTGATTGATTGATTGATGAATTGATTGATTGATTGATTGCTATGAAAGTCACGTAGAGGCGGGTTGTGTCGTGCGAGGGCTCAACTGCCCTGGGGTGGTAGGTACAGTATCGATCGCCCTTCAAAGCCTGACATTGCTTCTCCGTTGGTGAAGACCAGCCTCCGCGGTGACAACAACACACTCCAGGCAGACGAAAAACAGAAGAAAAGGACCGATTTCTTCGAGACATAAAAGTTAGCCAAAGCAGTGCTCATCGCTGGTGTCGAGCCAACGACTCTTTCCTACATGACCCCCCTGTCTGATAGAAGGAACTGCTTTTTGGGCTACTCTAGTTACGTGGCTGAAGCACCCCAGCAGGTACTACGGGAGACCGCAGTAATCAGAACCCACGATTTACACAAAAACCTACATATTACTCTGTTCTTACTAACCATTTGGTCCTCATTAATAGGTTATGTTCCCCCAACGAGTAGCCCGAAAAGTAGCTCCTACTAACGAAACAAAATATACTCCATAGGGTTCGAAACACCCCAACCTCGTCAGCAATCTCCGGGTCATACCACGTGTCATGCACTGTCAATAACCCGTCAAGATCTCTGAACCAACTAACTTTTCTTTAGTCCCTCAAGGACTTGTAGTCCGGGATTTTCATGGGTCAGGAGGTTTTCAAACTCTCGCGATTCGAGTAAGGTCGGGTCAGGAGGTATTCGAAATCTCATGGGTCGGGTAGGGTCGGGTCAAGAGCTTTTCAAATCTCACGGGTCGGGTTGGATCACCTTGACCCGACCCGATCCGACCCGATCCGACCCGCGAGAAATGACCCCACCCGTGAAAAGCCCATATTCCGGGGGTGAACAAGCGTTGCTGACGAACGCCCCCTACCCCCGTCTCCTCCTCAACCTCGTTTCGTTGTGTGTGTGTGTGTGTGTGTTTTTCAGGTGGCTGGCTTTGACACATTTGACGAAACCGTCGGCGACCTCTGCACCGCTGTGGTGAGTGAAGAGCTCTCTACGGTGGTGCCAGAAATGCTGGAACTGTAGTTTTGTTCCAATCTGGAGGCTACGCGAAAAGTTGTTGTTGATTGTATCGCATCTCCCTCCCCCTTCTCTCCCACACCCGGGCCCTTTGTCACATTCAGACGGATGCGGACGGCGTCGTGACCACGGCCACCTGCTGGGAACACGCTGAACAATGGCAGTACATGGCCGCATGTGAGTTAACCCTTCAAGAACCGTAAAAATGATTACACTCTAATTCTAAGTAGTTTGTCCCCCAGACCGTGGTCGCGGTTCTCAAGGGGTAAACCTTGACGAAAAAAGTAGATTATCGTACATACGGAATGACGTTCCGCGTTGTGCCGTGGTCGAGCCATATAGAGTTCGCGTGAGGTAGCAGTGCCAAGATGAAGTCCAGAGACACAAAGAGCGAAGACCGCGGCGGTTGCAACTAACAGCACTGTCAAGCAAACCAAACCAGGAATATGGGAGTCTTAATCGGCAGGAAAACGTATGTAGCCCCGCTTGTTCGAATGTCACGCAATCCCGAACACGAGGCGTAACCGTAGCGCTAAACTACAATCGTCTGATGCAAAACTCAAAATCATCTGATGCAAACTCAAGCTTGCAATTGGTTTTACCCCCCCCCCCCTAAGTACGCACAAGATGCGGAAGTCCGCCTTACGAGGGGATTCTTAGTAGGATGCAGCTCACCCTTTATGCGACTCGC
>JBBMKB010101950.1:0-22053 GCA_037833945.1 Alaria marginata | reverse complement strand
TGGTGGTGGTGGTGGTGGTGGTGGTGGTGGTGGTGGTGGTGGTGGTGGTGGTGGTGGTGGTGGTGGTGGTGGTGGCAACAGTAGTGGCTTCGATTGTGTTGTTATCGGTGGTGGTAGTGGTGTCGCAGGTGGCAGTGGTGCTGTCTATCGGTGGTGATTCAGCATGCTCGCCATTACCCTTGAGTTTGGAGACGGCCAGCCAAGATCGTTAATTGTATAGAACGTTTCCGTGCGTCCAATATGGTACATTGCATAGGCATTTCATGAATATATATATAGACACCTCAGATATGTCGGCGCCTGTTAAGTGCAAGACGGTACTGTAAAACCTTTACCTCTGCATGCTACAGTAAGGGGGAGCACCTACGTTTCCTGCAGCTCCCCGTTTGTGGAGCTATACACGCCTCCGCCGATAAGCGACTTTGAAAAATATGAAACAAATCGGACGAACAGTCCCACGGTTAGGTAAAAAGCGAAAAAGACTGTAAATCAGTACGATTTTGGATGGATCCTAGGGTAAAAGAGCCCCGATGGTCAGAAGTGACTCTCGACAAAGCCGTGCCAACAATATCGTAGAACGCGCCGTCGTTATTTTTAGGCGAGGTTTAATGCCTTTTGCTCTCTCGCTTTGATTGCCTATGCATACGTATCTGCAGGCTGAGGCCTTGCTGCCGCTTGGCATAGTGATATCACACGGAACTGATGCGGTCCGGACCCGAGCCCGCCAAAAGTGCCCTGACTGCGCAACAACTATAGCCGCCGGCTGGGCATGAAAACGCACTCTGACCCACTATTTCCAGCTTCCATACCCACCACGATGTCGTTCCGTTCCACGTTGGATCTGCCCGTGCGGCGTTGGAGTGGGCATGCTGCGTCGGAGTTGGTCCAATTTCAACACAAAAGCGAAGAATAGCCAATATTTTTCTTGACGATGCCAACCTTTGTTTGTCGGTTGGCCTTGCCAAACAATACATAGTGCCCTGCGCTTCTGAACGGTGCCCTAGGCAGAAGTGACCAAAGGTAGATACGGGAAAACACCCACCCGTCTTGTGGTGGGACTGGCTGCAGCTTTAGGTATTCGCGGTTTGCCCCATACATGTGGCTTTTGCCGGTAAAACATTCCCGAATCTAAACTTCTTGAGGCATACCAGGTACCTGGTACACGAATACCGTCATTTGATTGGTTGCCGTTTGAAAAAAAAGTGCGTTTCAATTTTGTATGGCCTCTTCAGACCAAATGGAACTCCCAATTTTTGAGAATACGGTAGATCAGAGTTCAGGAGTCAGGAGTCAGAGTTCAGGAGTCAGAGTTCAGACCACGGGGACTACTCGTACACACCAAACCCGCAGCGGTGAAGGGCATTGTGCGTGACGCTTGTTGTCGGCGACCCCTGGGGACGCTATGGCTAGGTGCGCTGATGGACTTTTGGTTTAGCGGCGTTTGAGTTTTGCCGCCTTCCTTATTGTCCATCTCTCTCTGTTGAGTGTTGCCGTCTTCCCGATGGTGCAGACGTTGCAGGACCACGCCACGCCCCCCGCCCCTGAAGCTCACACCGTTGCCGCTGGTCTTGTAGAGAAGCTCCACACTTTTGCCGAATATGTGCCCCATGCGGCGATGCCACATTACTTGCTGGTTGGCAGCGGGTCCCAAAGTTAGCGATTGGGGAGATGTCAATTAATACCATCGATGATACGATATGACACCACATAAACACTCCTGGACCAGCCGTGATCATACCCGGCTTGCCGGATACGGTATCTGCGCAGGCTAAGAGGTAATGCGCTTGCAAATCGCTTCAATGCACGACCATTCTCTTGTCTTGTGAAGGGCTTCTCTCAGCGACTACGTATACCAGGTAGTACCAGCAAGGTTAAAGCCAGTTATTAAATAGTGTGAACAACTAACGCAATGATTTAGATAGACTATGAAAAGACTAAATGCTGCGTCAGCTCGATGTTCCAAAACCGTTTCGGTTTAACGAATGATGTACATTGGTGGTGTACTGCAGACCCCTTACCGTGCACTCGTACCCGTGGGATTGTTTTAAGTGCTCACCAGCACGAGCGGGGTTTCCGCCTCGGTGAACTGACCCGTGCCGCCGGCTCCGCGTATTCCCGTCATTGTCGATAAATATCATTCGTACTCTAGAATAACCTGAGACCATAACGGCGACATCATAGTACCACGGGGTGACGCTCGTTGTATTGATGACGACGATGCTAGTTTGAACTTTATACCATCTGGGAACGCCGTCCAGGAGTACGACAACAGTGCGCACAGTCCAGCAGACGGCACGTACGCTGACCCACCGCTGAGCGCACCCGGGGACGATGTGCTGCGAATTTTACGTGTAGCCGCAGCAGCACAGAGCTACAGCAGCAGCGCGTGTCGTAGTATCACAAGTGATAATAGTGCAGCAGCCGCATTCATACCCGGTACGTTCGCCCCGCACGTGGGAACGTCCCGTATGTACGTAGCACGTATGTTACTCGTTTTACATTTCGGCGTACTCCCCTAACTCGCAAAATACACCCCGGCACACGGTTATTACCCGCATAGTGTTGAGCATCGCAGGGATAAGGACTGCCCTGTGTACCACAGTATTCCGTACACGCCTGTATCACCATATATTTGTCACATTTTTAGTTGTCCCCTTAGACAATTTACCACCCGTGATCCCAACATTGCCTTGGAGATACGACCCGAAATGAACGTATTGTATAGCTCTATTACGGGGGACTGTAGTAAATAGGACCAAATATTGCTATAATAGTAAACATAGGTAAATGTATGGGTTTTTGTGTGTACCGTAGGTCCTCTTTACTATCATGATGGTCCCCCGTAATAGTGAAGCAAAATCGCGTAAAAACGTGCCCCCGGCGTGGGGTGCCCGGCGGGGTGCTCAGGGTGAGCCTCTGGCAGAGCCCCCTTATCACCCAGGGGGAGGACAATGGTCGCGTCTTCGCCGCAACGAAAGCTCTGATCGGATGCAGGTTCCTGGCCGCTGCCGTAGCCAGGAATCCTGCTCTGCACTAGAGCTATTATTACGGGGGAACGTAGTTAATAGGACCTACGGTAAACACAAAAAACTATACATTTCCCTATTTTTACTAACAATATTTGGTCCTATTTATTATGGTCCCCCGTAAAATAGGACATAGCCCTAAATTTCCGGCATCTATTAACACCAATAACGGGTTTTCAACGAACCGTCAAATAGCCCTTGAGCCCCTGAACACCTTCACAAACAATCGTTTTGTGGCGAACGCTCAAAACCTAAACTGTCTGTGTCTCTGTAGTGTTTAGCGACAGCAGCACAGCAGCATCAACCGCGGCCTATTAAGCGTGAGCAATCCTGCGGGTTGGGGCGGCAGGCAGCCGAGAGACTGCAGAGACTGCAGCTAGCTTCTGCTGTTGCTGAAAAGTTTGCAAACATATCTGTCTGCAGCTCGCGCCTGCAAGTAGCAGCGCCTCTGCAGTGCTCTCTCGAGTTTCTTTCGGCACCCAATGATCGGCTTCTGCTGGAGCTTCGCGCAGTCGCCCTCTTTTTCGAAACCTTACCGTGACACGAGGTGTTTGCCGCGTACATGCAGCTCGGCGATGTTGCGGTATGTACCAGTGCTGCTGCTGCTGCCCCTGCCCCCCCCGACCACAAGTTGGTTTCGGGGTTGGTGTCTACATGATATGCAGAATATACTGGATACAACAGTAAACATACACGAAGGCAGAACACACGCACAACAGGGCCTCGGGCGAACGGTCGACACCCGCGACACTGCGTGCGCACGGTTTGAGCGGCGGCTGTCTTACTGCCTGATGCTGCGCGGACGGCTCCCGCTCGCTTGTAATTCTGTCGCCGGCCAAGCTCAAAGCTACATTAGTCCTTTAAGTCACTTTTGGCTACAGTAGTCACTCGCGCGAGGAACCCCCCCGTTCCGTTGCAGTCTTAAGCTTACGTTAAGTTTTTACGCATTCTACGATATTACTAGGTATTAGTATAGCACTTTTTGGCGTTTTATTCTCTGGATGATGGCGGGGCTCCTTAACCCAAAATCGTCGGAAGGTCATTCCTTTTTTGCAATATGTTGTTTTTTGTAAAGATGGGCCACGGGTTTGTTCATCGGATTGCACTTTCAGTTTGCTCAACATCATTTTTTGGGTGAGGTATTGAGCTCGTCAAGCAAGGAGATTCAGAAAAAAATGGTGAACCTCTATCTCAGAATGTGTCGTTTGTTTTGCTTTCTTACGCGGCGCTCAAGGGACCGCCCTCTTGTTTTGAGTGAGGCACAGGGTCACTCGGGCGAGTGACCCAAATTCGGCAGGGATGAAAGGAGGTATACTACTATAATACTATAATACTATAATACTATAATACCTTAGCCACCAAGGCCACGTACGGTCTCATAGTATTATATACCTGGTACCAGGTATGCTACAGTAATACATCCCCATTGTGACTTTCGAATTTGGGTCACTCGCACAAATAGTACCGAACCGTCAACACGCTTTTGTTCGCGCAGCGTCACCAACGATTTCATTTAATGACGGTGCATATCGCGAACCCGAAAGTCACATAGGTAGCCACTCCAGCAAGGGGCTCGGAGCCGGCGAAAACAACCGCCTAACCATAAGCCTTGGTCCAACTTATAATCAAGTGCTCAGGTATATCTCTCGGATGTCAGTGTCAGTTGTGCGACATTGCTCCGCTGTGATTGTGATGGCGAACAAAAGTCACCAGTTTATTTTTGTTCAGAGCTTGAACTACACTCGAACCTCCTGTACGTCGTAGACCGGAGTGCGCTTCGGTCGTTCCTATAACGCGATCTTAATACGATATTAACCCTTTTGAGGCCCCTATATATCTACCAGAAACAAAATATTTGCGATATTTTCAACTGTCCAGAAAGAGCCTGCCGCAGTACGAGTATCACAATACAGTGCGTGTGTCGTGTACCTCCTACCGTTGCGCTTTGAACACACATTCTAGCCGGCGTCCCCGGCCGCTTCGTGCGACCGATTCTCGAATCGTCAATTTATTGCGTCAATTTTCCCCTCTGAAGCCCCAAAAGGGTTAAATCGATGTTAATGCGTTCTTACTGTAAAGTGACGTCAAAAGGGGTCCTTGTTTGGTTGACTCCGTCGAAGTTTGAATCTCCCATCAGCTTTGAAACTATCTCACTATTCCAAGCGGAGCTTCCCCGCGGCAGACTGATACCCGCAGCCAGCTCTACTTATGCCCATAACCTTAGAGGGGTGTAGGGAATTGGTACATAAATGGTACCAGCAAAAACTTAGCTCTGTGGATGGGGGGTTAGTTAAGCTCCCGGTTTCGCTGTGTTTCTCCTTCCCGTAAATGTTTGGCCTCTACCTCGCACATGTAACATGAAATTCAATCTAAAACCTCGCACTTCTACCATGGCCACTTTGACACTAGCTACGTGGTAAACGTTTAGTATTGCTGTATCGCGAAATGGCAATGGGGCAAGGACATCCCATCCTTCCCATACATTGACTACATCGAGAGTGCGAATATACGCTGACGTGGTAATATAATGCAACACGAAACAAGCCCGCACAAGCTTGCTATTTTGTGGCTTCTATGTCCGGGCTCTAAAGCACATAATACCCTTGAATTACGCCTTATTTATCATATCACCGATTCACCTTTCGTTGGAACCCCTCCACACTGAATCCTGCGTTACCCCACATTCTGCTCGTGGTTCTTGTTAACGTTTGGGTGGAATTCTCCGTTGTCCCCTCTAGAAGAACACATGAGACTTGTGTCGGTCTTGTCGTGTAACTCGGAGTGTTTTGACATCTGCAGTCAGCTCGTGGACTCCTGCCTGCGGTGTATAACGCCCGTAACGACTGTAACTATCGAAACTATTGGCACTGCTGTTGCTGGTGTTGCTGTCGTCGGCAGGATGCTGCTTCTGCCGTAATACGAATACATCAATCATGTTTAGAGCAACGAGGAGGCTGCGTTTAAACATGTCGGCACTCTGCCGAAAGTCAAACTATGCGTCTTGGTGATGGCATTAGACAACCGATATATCGACGGACATGCCTCTTTGTATACACCAACAATTCCGCTGGTTGTTGACCACTTCAATACTTCGCCTTTCTGACCCCAACAATTAAAATGGGACCAAGAAACACAGCGCGCGGTGTGGTCGCTCGAGATGCGCAAACAGCCCTGGTTCGTGTTTTGGTTGATTGGTGGAAAACAGAGGATGCAGCGTACGTGGACGGAGTGCATGTCAACAATCTGACAAGGAGCCAGAAGGGGTAGCTGCGTTCCTCCGCTTGATATTGTTTCGCACCGGGGCTAGGGTACCCGTTTTTTCTTCACCGTGTTTAGCATTATCATCTCCACACCTTCCCCACACCACAGCCGGGACTTTATTTGCCACTCGACGAACTAAAGTAACAGACGATAATTATTGTTAAGCATATCGAAAGCTTAGTATTTTATATAGATTACATTGCACATATGCTGGCCTGTGCCTTAACTAGGAAGCCTTGCCACTGTCAAATCGTTGTGCCGAGCGCTATGGCTTAGAGGCAGACCCCCTGTACAGTGGCATGTCTTAGAGGTAGACCTATAGAAGTGGCCACTCTCTGTCAGAACCGCTCTGTTCCCTAACATTTACGTGTTTTGTTTCATATAGCATGCCCTAGCACGCCTATGAAGACTTTTGCTTCTCCCCGAATGATCGCCGACTGTCCCACTTTCAGAAACGGGAACGTCATGCCGATCGGCTATGCAACCAAGCGAGATGCTTCCGGACTGAACTTTTCGCTTTGTGCTAACCGAGACGTCCTGACCTTGCTATCGGAGCTGCTATCCAACCAGTACGTCTTCTATGCCGGTGTATCGAACGAATGGAGGAACGCTTGGGGAAATCTTGACAAATCTACCCAAGCCATAACGTCCGACACTACGAGATCTCAGCTGCAGTGGAGCTTCGATAGCGGCCTCAGAAAAAGACCTGTGATATGCGAGCGCATCGTCGACCAATGCAGCCTGGCTGTTCTGCAGTGTGCTCACTTGAACGGATGCGAGTTGTCCGCGGAAGCTTGCTTCAAGGCTGTCACCCAGGGGCAGGTCGAAATGATCCATTGGGCGCTCGGCGAGAATGGCGGCTGGCGCAGGGTGATTTGTCGAGCGGCCGCCGCGGGGGGTAGCCTGCGTATTCTGAAGTGGGCGCACGCTAACGATTGTCCCTGGGATTACTCCACTTGCAGCGAGGCCGCCGGTTCAGGACATCTCGTTATCCTGCAGTGGGCCCGGTCCCAGAAGTGTCCTTGGGATGGCGAGGCTTGTTCGAAGGCCGCCAAAGGTGGACACCTCGCGGTTCTTCAGTGGGCAAGAGCTAACGGCTGCGCATGGGACAACACTACTTGCAGTGAGGCTGCTGGTTCCGGGCAGCTGTACATCCTCTGGTGGGCACGTTCCCAAAACTGTCCTTGGGACAGCGAAACATGCGCTAACGCTGCCAAGGGCGGACACTTGGGGATTCTTCGGTGGGTGCGAGCAAACGGCTGCCCATGGGACAGCACTACTTCGAGCGAGGCCGCCGGTTCCGGGCATCTTGATATCCTGCAGTGGGCCCGTTCAGAACAGTGTGTCTGGAGCAGCGAAACGTGCTCGAGTGCTGCCGAGGGCGGACACATGGGCACTCTTCAGTGGGCTCGGGCTCACCACTGCCCCTGGGACTATCGAACGTGTTCGAGTGCAGCCGCCGGAGGGAACCTAGAGGTGCTGCAGTGGGCGAGGGCGAACGGTGCCGATTGGAGAAACGACACAACCTACCGAGCTGCTGAAGGGGGCCACCTGGAAGTGCTCCAGTGGGCGAGGGCGCAAGGGTGTCCCTGGCACCCGATAGCATGTGAAGCAGCTGTTCGGGGCGGGTACTTGGGCACCCTGGAATGGATGGTCACAAATGGCTGTCGCTGGCGCGGAGAAGCGAGCTACATTGCGGCTCTTGAGGGGCACCTTCACATTCTCGAATGGATGCAGGCCACCAACCTCGGTTGGGACCGGTCTTGTGTATGCAAGGGAGCTGCCGCGGAAGGTCACCTGGACATACTGCAGTGGGCGCGGGCGCAAGGCTGCCAATGGGACGAATCCACTTGTAGCGAGGCAGCCAGCAACGGTCATTTGCAGGTGCTGAAATGGGCACGGCGTAACGGCTGCCCCTGGAACGAATACACGTGTACCCATGCAGCCGAGAAAGGCCACCTAGACTTACTGCAGTGGGCCCGGGCACAGGACTGCCCATGGGATGCTCATACGTGCAGCGAGGCAGCCGTAAAGGGTCGATTCGCGGTGTTAAAGTGGGCACGGTGCAACGGGTGCCCCTGGAACGAAAACACGTGCACCGCTGCTGCACGGGCGGGACGTCTGGACATTCTGCAGTGGGCTCGGGCGGAAGGCTGCCCGTGGGATCGTTATACGTGTATCATGGCGGCCACTTGGGGCCATTTGAAAGTGCTCAAATGGGCGCAGAGCAACGGCTGTCCTCAGCAAGCGTAAGGAGGGGGAAGCTGTGCGCAGGTGGTTGCAGTGTTTTTTTCTAACCCCGCATGCTCTGCAGCCGTACCTCATCTCTGGGGTGCCTGTGATATGCACATCATTGGTAGAGGGGCAACAATGGTACTGACCAGGATAGGAATTTTGTGTCGTTCGTTTCAAGGCGGACGGTTTTGGTTTCTTGTGGTGGAGGATAGTTTCACAAAACAAAACTATTGGTATATCTCTTGAAGAAAGTACCACCCATGTATGCTGGTGCCCTAGTTGATATTAAGTTGTGTATGTACTTGTATGCCATACACTATATGGCACGGTTTATGATTGGCAACCGAAGAACGATTCACAACCCACCCTGTCAGGCTTGAGGCTGCATTTATCGTACGAAATAACGTTGGCTGGAACTACCATAATATCATCTGTGCTGTGCAACATAGCTCTCTTACGCTTCCCATGTGGCCTTTAAGTTTGCCGGTAAGCGAGCTCGAATTATGTCTGTGGTTCATGCCATCCGACACTTACCTGATAAAAGTACGTTGTCGTCTGCTGACTCTAGCGAATGTGTATGCTTTGTTGATACAACCGTGTCGCGACGGGGTTTGGAGTTTGACACGACTCTCAATGTAAGTGGCGCCGTCCGTCTCCGGCACGCATCGCGTGAGCGCAATATGATGCGGTGATTCCTATAGAGAACCTAGCAGGAACAGTGTCTCTCCATTTCCGTATAGCATGCAAGACGCCCTCCGCCCTTCGGACTATTTAACACATGCTAGTTTAACCACTGATTGTTTTATGTGGCTCCTCGCTTGAGTCGTTTTACTGTGTTACTGTGTTACTCTATACCTTACCCAAACACTGATGCGGAGAAAAACAAAAGTGCGACAGTAGTGTTGTAACAGACGCGTTCTACGGTAGAGGTAGCATTTTTGGCGTTTTTATTTTCTGGATGACGGGGCTCCTTAACCCAAAATCGTCGGAATGTCATTCTATTTTTGCATCATGCTTTTTTTGTATAGAGGGGCCACAGGTTTGTTCATCGGATTGCACTTTCAGTTTGCTCAAAATATTGCTTTCGATGAGGGTCTAAAGCTTCCGAAGTGAGGAGCTTCAGAAACAAAATGGTGAACCTCTATCGTAGAATGTGTCAACATCAACATGTGAGGAGCGCCTCAAAGACAAAAAAAGTAACATCCACATCCAATCAGATGGATCCAACATGTGGAACAAATATTGGAACCCCACGTTTGATGAGATTTACTTGAAAACTGTACCAAGTGCAGTCACTTACTACTTGTACCGCAGCTCCCGGAAAGCCCCGATAAAACACGAGGAACGAGCTAAACACGCGATCATTTCCCAGGAAATGCTGCAGTGCTGAAAGTACCTCGGCCGTGGGCACTCCGAGTGCGCGTGGTATATCCACGGGCGAGGACCCCCTGCCGGCGCAGGAGGCCTCATCCAATCCAATACTTACATTAAGTGATCCATAACGTAGAGAGCGAACACCACAGTAACATCCCCCCTACCGTAGCAGTAACAACCGAAATAATTTCATTCAGAAAGTGCTACCAACCCTTATCGTATATACCGCGCATCATTCTGGAAGGTGCGATTCTCGATAGCCGGGAAGAGGGAGGAAAGTGCAAACACCGAGGGATGCGTCATTGTAAATACGTTCGATAAAGTCTATCGGAATAATCAGGTTTCGTTTTTTTGGAGAATATCGTTTCTGAAATGTCTCCCGGAGGGGGGTGTTGTCTTGCGTGCTAGACGGTAGGCAAATCCCACCACCCTACCTACACTCTTTTATGTTTCACCCCTTTGGGCCTCGCAAGTGTCTATCCCTGTAGCTGTGCCGGTATTGGAAAAGTGTGAGCCTCCTTGCGCTGGTGTCGTTGTCGTTGTTGAAACTGTAGATCATATCGACAATCTAGCTCGTGGTCGCCAGGCAAGACCCGAACAAGGCCTTTCGAACTGGACACACGTTGATTTTCCGTCAAAAAGAACTGCAGCAGTAAACTAGAGGATAAGGGGACGGGGGGAAAAGCCACGAATTTCAAAGAATAAATCGGCGATTCGGCGTTCCGCGAACACTTATATATATATATATATATATTGTGAAACTAATCGTTCTACTGTAGGTACATAGGACACAGAACATCAATATGTTACCGACAAGGGCACATCGTGTGAAAGGCACAGCGTCATACTTAAGTGTACACGTTGAGGACGGAGCTATCCCTGGGCTAGATATAAAGGTACGGTTCTGCACTCTAGGCCGATAATTCTACACTGCAGAGAATGGCGCAGGTAGATTGGATCGTCTTAACCTAATTTCAGAAAGGAAACCTCTTGAGCGTAAGGATTCCACGTGTCGCGTAGACCTTTACTGATTATCGTCGATTGATGAACTTTATACTTTACTCGTGTCGTATGTTCGGACATTCCGAGGTGGTCAAAAAGGGTAATATCATGTGATGAAACAATGATGGGTGCTCCCACTCACCCGCTACAGCTAATAAACAATATATTATCAAGCTTACGATATGGTACATGTATATATTCTAGAAAACCTCCCTTCTTCGTTCAACGAAAGTCCCCCGCGTAACACTGACGAACGTATTTAGCAAAACGCTTCCGCAAACGCTTCAACTACCGACCTTACATATCCTTTCTCGTTTGCAATGCTGTTGCACCTCCATATGTTCTGATGGTGCCTACGCTACCGAACAATACCACAGTAGAGGAGCTGTGCAACACCGAACATTACTCTAAGACACCCCCTTCGATGGAAGTCGCGCCTAGTATAACTCGCAGGATTTAATCACACACTAATTAACCCCTGTTTCTTCCCGTGCAACGGTCGATTTAAACTCCCAATGAGAGGTACACCAAGCCAATTAATAGACGTCTATTCAAACATTGTTAGTACCGCTACCTGGTCTTGCCGCATATCCCGGCCATTCTCCCTGCTCCGACTAGGTACGTTGAACCCAAAAACGAGGTTTCCTACGGTCATCATCATTTGGCGAAACAATTTCAGTCAAATGCCTCACGTCGCTCTACGCAAACCAAATCTCCTCTATATTAACTACACTACAAGGAATATACCCAATAATCGTACTGGCGTGATCACTGGCTGGTCGTTTAGGGATGTGACAGGCACCTGCCCCATTAGCACCGCTACTTTTGCCTCCGAAGGCCTACACCATCCTGGCGATGAAACGGGCCTGGCTGTGCTTGTTGCGACTACAGTAGATACTCAAAGCTGACGTCGACAAACCTGTTCGCTTCGGCCACGCATTCGAGTGCAATCTCCTCCTTCTAAACAATTGGTTATTTCAAGGATGGATATTGAACTCCCGTAGCACTCACTGCGCCGGCACATCGACCAAACAAGTCGGGTCAAGCACGACATAACTTCGCATCTCAAATATGCACGTCAAATATGTGTGTTTGCTGCGCAAACGCCATACATACGCAAACGCCATACATCTTATCACACGTGTTGTGTTGCCCCCCGGATCCAATATCATGCTGCTACTTATTTCACACGCAAAATCCCCCCTCCTCCTCTGTTCCGTCCTTTGTTGGTCAAAACAAACACGCCTGTCAAGTACAGTGCGCCGTCTGTAGGTGGATCTCCCGTGTGGCTGTTGAAGGGCTGGCGGGGAGGTCTTCAGTGAGAAATAGTGCGTTTAGCAAGAATAGTAGTAGTTTCTGTCCAGAAGCTGGACCTGCCGATGTATTTCGAGACAATTCAGCAATAATCAGGGGGGTATATGGCGGAAGTCGAGCGTCAGTGGTTGTGTGGGCAGAGGAGATTGACATCAGCCATCTGCTTATGCTGTTTACTGTTGAAGCCAACTTGAAACGCAGTTACCGACCTGATACTAGTACGTGATTTTGTAGTCTACACTTTGCCCTTCAAAGCAAAGGCGATACCACACTTACCCAATGCTACCCGCGCTCTGTTGCACAGTCATTAAAATTACCGACGGTATTTCCCAGAGGTCATACTACGGCGGTCTAGCACGGCATGATGCGCGGTTGAGCGAAAGCCTCCACATTGGTGAAGTCTGAATAGAGTCAATACTGTTTCTCAATCACTCACCTCAACCATGTGCCTGACAACCAAATAACCCATACTCTATAGAATTCACGTTTTTTCACACTGGTTCAATGTAGGTTGCCTCCAAACACGCAGATGCCATCCAAAAGGCGATAAACAAACACCGAAGAGAGATAATCGAAGGCGCACAAAAGATCAAACGGTTTCGCGCAGGCGCTTAAACAAACATGATCGATTGTACGAGGCACACCATGCATTGTCTACAAGGACGGCCATACCAACTTTCTGAGCTGCTGCGGCGAAGAGGTGTGTACGGGGGGGGGGCGTTCGGGGGTAGATTTTGCGGGTCACTTATTCTATAGCTTTACTTTCCATCTTCTGGATACCCTGTGGTAGCTGGTGCCGCCCCATCCCCTTAGTAAGGAGCTTAGTTGTTATCGCGGAGAGGGTTCAATATTAGCAAACGTTGTCGACATGCATCGTTTGGCGACAAACAAAAACTGCGAAAATGTTACTGGGTATAACGAAATGCACCCCCGTCAGTAAGGGTGTTATCGTAGTCTACCGCCGACAAATATCAAAACCTGTCGCCGTTGGTACATAAGTTGTACTATTCTCTGTACGTGTAGATGGCTACGGACCTGACATTGCCTACAGCCGCAGGGTACGATCTTGAAGATACCGCCATACGTACTGAACTAATGACATTTTTCACGACTGTGTTCCCGGCAGTTTAGGTTTGTTGCTTGAACTACGTAACGCAGGTCACACGGGGAATTATACTGCGACCCTTCTGGAAGCGCAGGGTATACGTAGTGACCATTGGACATAAAGTTCCTGAGCGAAGTATTACACTTGTCGTCGCTCTCCTGTTCCCACGGGAGCAAGCGCGCTCATTTACAACAATACTCCTAACCACGGTTTGGTAGACGTGCGACGTACAACTCGAGAGATTTTCCGACGTTGGTCTCAAGAAGTTTGGCCCTACACGCTTTTCGTTGCTCTCCTTAGAATGGGACGTTTTGTCGCTTGTCGTAGTTCTCGTGATTGACAAGCGCCGGAATGGTTTTCACTTCATTCTGGGCTACTAATTCGTCCGATACGGAATGGTACACACGTCTGACATATCACCGATGTCCACTGACTTGATGAGGTAAAGTAGATATTTCAGAGAGTGTCTGTATGGTCTAGCTCACATTCCGGGTGTGAGCCGTGGGGTCTGCATGATCTAGCACGCGCTTCTTTGTTTCCAGATTTACTCCATAGATAGATATAGATCCTACCCAACGTCTCATGACGGCATATGTAGGATCAACTGTAGATACTTAAGATCGTGGAGTTTCCGACTGAAGTGAGGTGTGGAATGTTCTACTATAGAGGTAGCACTTTTTGGGGCTTTATTTTCTGGATGAAGGGGCTCCTTAACCCAAACTCGTCGGAATGTCATTCTGTTTTTGAAATATGCCTTTTTTTGCGTAGATGGGGCCACGGTTTTGTTCCTTGGGTTGCGCTTTTAGTTTGCCTAAAACTTTTGTTTCGGTAAAAGGTATAGAGCTCCTCAACCGAGGAGCTTCCGAAAACAAAATGGTGAACCTCTATCATGGAATATGTTGTGTGATTTTGCTTGCCTCGGTGATGCTGAGCCACTCGTCGTACTCCAGGCCACGGGCAACAAGCTTGATGCTGGACACGCTCTTGGCGTTCAGGGTCCAGTTTTCGAAGTCGAGAGTGTCGCCGCTCGACTTGAACGTGCCGAGCTTAGAGCCGTCGCCAAGAACCTGAACCAAACGCCCGACGTCGCCCCGCGGTGGGCATGCGGTGTACAGTGCGGTGGGGCCGATATAAATAAGCGTGCACACGTTATGTGAGTCACGGTAGTGCACACTGTATCTACGCGGTATCCGTACACCTAGAACCTTATCGCACACACACACACACACACACACACACACACACACACACACACACACACACACGCACACACACGGAATTAGCGTTCAAAAACGATGTTTCAGCAGGTGAGACCAAGATGGTTCCGCGGACAAGTAGAATACCTGAAACCAAACAGTTTTCACGACAGAAGAAACAAAACCAAAAACAAACGAATTGAGGAGACCAATGCACCTTGATTTTCCTTTTACGCTCGTCGCCCTTGTAGAAGGCGATGTTCATGCTGATCACGTCCTGGGGCTCGTCGAACGTGTACTCGATGTAGCAGTTGCCCTCGCCCAGGCTCTTGCTGCATGACCACCTAGACTCGACCTTGGTGTTGCTGTCACGGGTGAACTCGGGCAGGCAGCCCGTGTTACCGCAGCCGTTGTTGTCCGCCAAGCGGGTGTCATAGGCGTTGGCGGTGACGGACACCGTGGTTTTGGCAGACGCGTCTTCTTGCACGCTAGGGTTGACCGTGCACACGCCATCTACGCAGAGGTCGTAGTCGAACCTACAGTTGTCGGCGGTCGAGCATGACCCACCTGTTGTAAAAGTACGTCCGAGTAGCGCAATTCAAGACACGGAGCACATGAGCGATTGAGAGAAAAAGGAAGAGCGCCAACACGGATTAATACGTTCCACTGAATCAATGGAGTGTGTGCAAATGTGTAAACATATGGGACGTACAACAGGGACCCCGGTTAGCTCGTAGATAGATATTTGCAGAGTCTCATCAAATCTGGAGTGTTTTCCGGCATCTAGGCGGGTCTACTGCTAAGGAGGTACAGAAACCACCGATACCACCTGAGTCATCGCACGGGTTTGAACATTGGCGGCCGCATCGAATTTTGTTTCGTGTTTTTGTGCAGCAGTAGTGTTGGATACTGAGTATTTAACACACGTGCTATCTTGTGGCCGGTTGGAGGTACGATGGAAGGCCACAAGAAAACCGTCGATTTGAAGAAAAACAGTTTCCGGGGTCGAAGGAGGGGGGAAGGGTAGCACAGTTAGGCTGCACCATTTGCGGAACGACGGGGTTCCTTAACCTATGAATACAATCGTCGGATATTAAAATGGTTTGCAATATGGTTCGCTGTGTACCTAGGCCGTGGGATTGTTTATCGAGCAAAGCTTGGATTTTCTCCAGTGCAGATT
Source organism: Alaria marginata (assembly GCA_037833945.1). NCBI lineage: Eukaryota > Phaeophyceae > Laminariales > Alariaceae > Alaria > Alaria marginata. The sequence continues at coordinate 6,360 of JBBMKB010101950.1, read as the reverse complement.
TTGGATGAGGTACAGATCTCCGCCAGGCAGGAGCCCCAGAAAAACAAAGGTTCGCCTCTACCGTACCATGTGTGGAAAAGGAACACAAACGCCGGACGTATCGCGCAGCTTGGAAACCGTAGTGCCGGTATAAACTGCGCAATTGGTCGAGGTTACGGACAACGAAACAAAATGACATTGTTTCAGAAAAACCGCCATGGCTCTCCTCTTCCGATGTGGTGCAAGAGCGCAAACGGTTGGTTGTACCACTAGTTCTACGAATGCCATTTCACGTCATCTGTCAAAACGCGTCGGTTTCAATCAAAGGAAATAATGAATATAGCGTACGAGCTCTAAGGAGGGCAAGAAGATGCTCATGCGCCAATACACTCAAAGGCAGGTATAGGACAACTCATCAATCAGTAGAAGGACATCAAGCTTGACCCGATATCCACGTTGCTTACCGCTGGTAGGGCTCCAGCCAACACCTAAAATGGAGTACTGGTTCAGGACGTTTTTGGACCAAATAAACTAAACAACGCAACTTCGACTTGAGAGGTAGGACGGGTTAATTCGAAACACGTCGATATCGAAGTAATCTATATGTATAGTTGGTAAAAATAATGGACGTGAGCACGAACACGCGTTTGGCAATACCCACACACAGTAGGAGTGACACCGTACGAACCCGCGTCTAGCAGGCGCCAATACCTAATTTACAACAATAACAAAATATTTTATATGGTCGAACTTACAGTTATCGTGTTGTACATACATACATAAGTTCATAAAAAATGACCTATAGAACGAGTGATGCTAATCCGACGAGACGTTCTTCATTTACGACTGAACGTACCAGTGCGAGACTCTGCAACCTCGCAGTATCCGTTTCTGATGAAGTTGTCGTCGGTGTCCAACTCCGGGGGCACAATGCAGTCCTGTTCGGTGGAGCAGCACGGAATGCTGTTGCTGCACGCGGCATCTGTCCAACCGTAGGCACCGAATGCAAGTGAGCGGGGGGTAGCAGTTCGGTATCGTTGTCGCGTTATCCCACGGTAGTGTTTGCACTCTTTGGGCCAAACGTTTCTGACCGGTTGAGCTCCTGACGTGGGGAACTGCCGGTTGGCCTGACAAGTTCACGAGTATACCTGGTATACGTTTTAGCACTATAGTCTAGCGCATAGAAATGTTGGTCGGGTCGCGCGAAGAAATGCCTTTGAAGTAATGTTTCGCGTGAGACATTGATGGTGCTGTCGTAAACGACTCATTCACGCTACGGCAAGGACCCAACCATGTTAGATGTTAGGCACAGGCTGTTCGCCTGAGGAGCTCCATATCGTTCACCTGTTGCGCTAAGATGAACTGTTAATGATGCACTCTACTTCTAGTTCAAAACGATGAAATCGTTTCGTCGACCATTTCAAATGCGTATCAGTGGGGTATCGTTTAAGAGCACCCACATTTACATAAGACGGATTTAACAGCGGTCAAATCGGCCTGTCACGCCTTGCGATTATTGTACCTTAAGAGGAATTCTTCCAAGAGTACACCATATTTTTTTGACTGATTTTGCACCGAAACAACTACTCTAACAAATATGAAAGTTCAAGCCGATGAACACTTCAATGTCCTGGGACGAATACAAGTAAAAAAACGGAGGTTCAACGATGCCGACTAGTTCCTTAGTCTAACAGGAGCCCCGTCCGAGAGAAATCATATGGCCTTAAAAAGGTACTGTACCCCTACTATACTGTACCCCTATCGTAGCATGCGTGAAAAGTGGGGATATATTAAAGTACGGCGCGATAATTTGTTTTTTTCTGGGAGAAGGGCGGGGATTCCTTTGGTGAATTCTGCTGTCAGGGAATATTCAGGAGTGACCGGCGTCAGAACGCATGCTCCACAATGTATGATGCCACCTGAATTCACAAAGACCCACACACAGGAAGAAACAGGGTCGCGGAGGAGGCGGCCATGTACATAGCTATGCAAACGTAGAACACAATACCGTGGCGGATCCATCGATACACTGATTGTTTTTATGGGTTATGGCAACGTGACAAGTGACCTATTGCCACGATGAAAACAGTACTCGGTATTCAATGTTCGGTCATCAGAAATGGTATACATTTGTACAAATGGATTGCTCGGTCCCGAGCAACACCAATAGTAGTAGGCACTGGTTGGTCGATCGCCACATAGTAAACTTAGTAGTACGCAATGCTAGGTCGATCGCAATCAGAAGTAGTTTTCAGCAGACCTAGCTTGTACTAATCGATCGATCACCGACAGAACTATGCATTGCTTGGTCAGTCGCCGGCAGTACTATACATCGAATGATCGATCGCCATTAGATTTTCGCACTAACACTACTACTACAGTATAGAAATACACATCGATTGATCACTCGCTCATCAACAAGTACGACTCTGTTGATATCGATTGACAGGAAACTACCCATATGATGATGCTGGAGTCAGGCATGTATAGCCTCTTGCTCCAGCGACCCCCAACCCGCATACCGCTATTTAAATAACCAGTAATACAATGCACAGCCGGTTATAAAGCTGTCGTTTATACATTTTTCACAGTAGTAAGCTAAAATGCTTTCTGAACGACGGGGCTCCTTGACCCAAAAATTGTCGGAATGTGCTACAGTACCGTAGTTCTTGTTTTGCAAAACGAGCATTTTTTTAAGAGTATTATTTCGAACACGTCAGAAGCTGTGAGTTCGATCAAATTAATGGTCGATGCCCATCTTTGCAAGCCGCGTGATACTCCGGCCGCCCGTTTATACAGATGAATTCCTCATTTGGAGATATTTTGTTCACCCAGGCCATCAGATTGTTCGTCGGCTTGCAGTTTCAGTTTGCTCGCAATCGGTTTACAGGTGGGCTATTAAGTTCTTCATGCGACGAGCCTATACAGAGTGCACCTCCATTATACCGTGTGGCATACATCCCCTGCAAGCCTCGCACCAAATGTTATGCCTGTGAGTCGAAAAAAGGAGCGTGCTGCTTATACAGAACGCGACACAAGTCAATATCTCTTATTTCTGGCCAGGCTGGAATTCTATGGTGAAGCATGGTGTGTCATAAACTGTTTTCAGTCCAAAAGAGGCCCTGTTCTTATTTTTTTCCCAAAAACAGGAGCCTGAAATTCTTAATTATCAGACTCTTAACATCTGTCGCGTACTGTAGTAGTTTTTGATGTTGAGCACGCTGCTTGTAAATGTTTTCTTTGGTGTACTACTGTCTGCCCAAATGCACATACTATACAGCGACGGGGGTGGTTCGGAGTTCCAAATATGGCACAATGCATATTTGCCATGGAGCGGTGTGGATTGTTTTTCGGAGTTCTTACCTAGTGCGGCGCATTCCCGGCCAACGTCGGGCGCGCAAAGTCCGTCCATACATTCCTCAGCAGTTAGGTTGCACACGTTGCAATATTCGCCGCACGCTTGACCTGTATCATATTAATAGTGGTCATGACAGCAAGGGTACTGGTGACGTCGGTGATCACGATGGTCGCGGTAGTGATCTAAGTTACGCATGGTGGTGATATTAATTACTACGTAGATGATAGCGATGGTTATGGCGGTGGTGATGATGGTGATGGTGATGATGGTGATGGAGGTGAGGGTGATGACTACGACAGTGATGGTGGAGATGATGGCGGTTATAGTCATGTGCACATTACTATTAGTATCTGACATTTATTCAGGCGCGGGACCGAGCTTCACAAGTGATTTTACTACGGTGCACCGTGTTGTGTGCTGTACAGCAGTGTAGTAACCAAAACATCACAAGCACGAGAACTACAGTGGCACATTCTCTGGAACACTATTTCCTGTACTGCTACATATGCTGTACTGCTGCAAAATTCGGTTCTGTACGGCTGATGCACTACCTGTAGACGTCGGTGTTTTGGTACTCTGTTTCCGGACCAAGACATCAACGCCAAATAGCACCTTGCGGTGTGGCAGTTTCGAACCAGCACGGTTTAGAAGTCTAGAGTAGTAGTAAGTACAGGACACCTTTTATAAAAGCAGGCTAATAAGAAACGCCGGCTGAGATTTACAGGAAAATGCGAAACTCGGGAGCCTTTATGCCGAAATCAGTGTACAACACCCCCCCTCCTTTTGATAAATAAGAAAGGCCCAATAAGAAACTCTGCCTGGGTCAGCATTTTTGTTTCTTATCAGTCTCTAGCACCGTAGCGCAGTTTTCAAAAAGCCGTAACGACATACCGTTGGCTTTATCGTCTTTGAATTGATGCACGGGATTGTGACCGTATGCAATCTGGCAACCTACAGAAGAAGCTATTGCTGCCGTGCTTTGGTGACCCGGCTGGGATTTTCGAATCTTGGCTGATGTGAGAATCTCCCCGCTGGAGGCTCTTTTCTTGTGGATCTTCTTCCGTCGATGAGCGTGCGAAAGCTCGAGTTAACGTAATTCAATGCACGTATCATATCTACAGCGGACAAGCGTTGGTAAATTGGGAAATTCAATGTAGACACACCGCAGCAGCAAACGTTCAACTGTAAATATTAACCAAACATGTATGCGCGTTGGATGTGAAATGTACACGAAACTAGCGGGGCGGATAAGGAACGGTATCTACACATGTGTACCGCCTCCTACCGCCCGGAACACCACGGAGTGTAAAGCTCCCCATGATGCCGATAGGAACAAAAAACAGCGATGACGGCTGAACTGTACAACATGCGGTGTGCAGTATCAAGATAGCAGCGCACCAAGTGGTGTTGGTGAGAGTTCGTGAAGCAGCTACTTCCACCAATGAACGTGTCAAATTTGTACCATGGTGGTACTCGTATACTACAGTACATCAGTAGTAGAACATGCGACGTACTTGCCGTGTGTAGGGATGAAAAACCTGATGTGGCAGAATCCTTCATCGCAGTCGTGCACTGGGTCGCAGCAGTCCAGGCCGTTCGTGTAGCACTCCCCGTCTGGACAACAGCATCAAAGCAGGAACAGCAGGGCACAAAAGAGGAACAGCCAGGGCTTGATTCGAAAAATAATAAATAGTGCCAGTCACCTCAGTGCGTTGGTACTGAGAGGTGATTTGCCGACACACAGACCACAGATATTCGTCTACGTAGTCGTGTTTTTTTCTCCATCCCATGTCACGATATTGTATTTGCGCGTTTTCTCAAGCAGGAGGTGTTGACTACGGTACACATACAGCAGCAGTGCAAGGAAGAACGAGGGGAAATGTATTGCCTCGGGGATAATGCGCTCATAATGACAGAACAACGGGAAGTAAGTGCACTTGTCTCTACAGCAGCAGTACAGTAATTTTTCTCTACTATTTGTACGCATGGAAATGTCCATCACAAGGCACACGGCCAGGGGCCATACTCGTGTTATACCGTACAGTACTGTACATATGTACGAGAATGCTGCAATTCTCCTACTACGCAAGACCAATGTTGAAGCTCTGCTCAGTGATGGCCAAAACAACCATTTGATACCTTGGGCACGAAAAAGAAAAAAAAAACGAACGCAAAGTGTCAGACGAATAGGAGATTGATAATTAAATGTGCTGCATTAATAGTCTAGAGATGCAACATTCGGCATGCCCAACCAGAGTACCTTTATTAGGACTGTGTATGAGCTCGAGCTTGTCCAACATCAAGGCACAGACCGTGACCACACATTTTTCACCACAGTATATATATTCTCGGGAAGAATAGCGCGAGCTAATGACGGAAACTCGGGAATACGTGACAGGTCAGGTAGGCTACCGCTCGTCGATACCTAACTTTTCAAGCTGCGTGATCGCGGAATATCATGCTTTCGCTGCATTTTTGTTATCCTCTTGCCTCGAGCGAGAGGAGAGCACAATCAACAACCAACGGAAGCAGTGCATACCTTCATCGTATAATCTGTTCAATACCAGGGACAACCTAACTACACTTACATCTGATGGACTACAGCACAGTGCCTATCTATACCCTTAAAATAACCTTCAAGAACAGGCCATGTATGTCACGTCACCAGCATGCCATCAAAAATAGTCTACCTGTACTGTACCGGCTGCTTGCTTACCGAGCACTCCACAATCGTCTTGGCCCGCCCCTGTCGGCAGAACCGCCAGAAGAAGCGTGCACACCACAGCCAGCTTGAACATAGCTACACCGTCCTCTCAAACCTCCAACTTGCACTTTAGCCGAGTTGAACCTTGTCACCGCCAGCTGCTAAGCTGCTAAGGAAGGGGGCGGCGGCTCTTGGTCGGCCTTGCAGTGTTAGAAATTACAGGCAGTAGTAGCTCAAGAAGCTCGGTGGTTGGATTTGATGTGTGAGAGGGGGTGCGGGTCGAGAGTACAGCTGGTTGGGTGCGTGGGTGGGTGGGTGG
>JBBMKB010101949.1:0-38013 GCA_037833945.1 Alaria marginata | reverse complement strand
AGAGGGGGGGTGGGGTGTGCTCATTGTCATGCATGGCCGTAGTCGTAAACACCATAGACCCTCGCACCCCTACAATGCCGAGACGGAGCACGTCTGTTGTTACCAGCCAGACAGGCATTGCTTGCACTAAGTGGGGAGGGGAGGGGGGGGTCAAGGGTACTTGCAGATTATGGATGTATCCCGTGAATTGTTGAACGGGCGGTTGAGTTGTTTTAAGTGACTGCTTGGTTTCGTTCCTCACGCATCGTATTCGGCTCACACATTTCTCTCGTGCCTGCCTGACTGCCTTACTGCCTGCCTGTCTGCAGGCCCGGAACATTCGGCCCATTGGGGCGAGCACAAGTATAGCGGGCCGCGTTCTAGCCGTGGAAAAGTGTGGGCAGGGGTCGCAGGGCGCCCCCCCGTCATAGTTGAGGTAAGTGCTCGGTGGTTTGTCTATTTTTTCATTTTGTCTGTAAAGGCTTTAGCCAAATGGCGTTGAAAACGATGATAGGAGCTATGATTGTGGTATCGTGCCGACGCTCTATGTATGTATATCACGTGGTTATGTTGTTTCGATGTTTCCGTCTGTGCTTCGCGTACAATATGCCGTGGAGTCGATGAGCGTTGCTCGATGATGGCCGTGCTTTTAGGGTAAATGATAAGTTTTGGCGACATACACCTGGTATGTATCGTATCAAAAGAAATATTGATAATATCGAACAGGTAAGCACTGTTGCCATTGGATTTGAGTGTTGATAGTGGCTCGTGTTGCGCCTCTTTTGCCATGGCTTGCTTACGAGTTTAATATTGATAGTATTGAACAGGTAGGCACTGTTGTCGTTGGATTTGGGCGTTGATAGCGGAATGTATTGCGCCTGTTATAGCATAGCTTAAATATGAGTTGTAAGGGAGCTGGGGTCCGCTTGGTGTTTCTACTGCTTCCCTTGCATGGCACGCTACCGCATGGGCTTTGGGACGATGATGTAATCCGAAAGAGAGATGCCACCATTTACTGTACGTTGCTGGTGTCGTCATCGGTGCTTACGTTGGTGCTGATGTTTTGAAGTTGTTCTCAGGTTGAACATGTGCGCTGTTTGGTGTTCCTTTTTATGTTTCCTACCGACGGCAGCATTAATAGCTGTGTTGACAAATGTTTTGTATCGGAACGATAATCGATTTCAATCCGATACAGGCGTAAGAATCCGATATTCCGATATTTAAGGGATCGTTCTCAGGTAGAACAGATGCGCTATTTACTACACATTTTCTTCCTGCCATGGGTATTTGTGCGGAACCCAGACCTCTGTTGCTCTTAGCCAGACCTCTGTTGCTTTTTTGGCTGCTCCCGCCTTCTGCCCCCGTTCCCCAGGCTGATCACATGGAGATCTATTTCCACTCGGACTTGTCGAACAACGACTGGGGTGTCAGGCTCTCTGCGTACGGCATCATGCAGGTACTGTTATTGAATACCTGGCACATATCATGCCGCAGCAATGGCTGGTAACTGACACAATATTTGAAGCAAACTATCTGCACTGCACGCGCTCTACGCAGAGCTACGCGGGGAAACACACGGCGCGCACGGCTTCTATGCTTTGAGATGCGAATACCTTACTACGACTTAGTCCGTTTTTTTTAAAAATACTATACTACGGCATTAGTCCCGGTTATTTGGTAGTGGTATTTCGCGTCAATCACCAAGGGAAGGTCACTGTTGGATCCCGCCCCCTTCGCCTTTTTGGCCGAAAGCGTACCGCTGCCCCGGTTTCTCCATTGCACGCTCTTCCATCAGGAGCCAACCACCGACTTGCGAGAGCAGTTCAGGAAAAAACGGAAGGAGATCGGCAACCCTGAAACTGAGATGGCGTGCTGGTTGTTGGAAGCCTTGGCCAAGGATACGGCAGGTCACGTGACGCGCATCATGTACCGGCGCTCTACCTTGGCATCATTGACGAGGTGCGGTTGTGTTAAACAGATGCACCTAAAAACAAAATACCAAGATCGATTGATTCTACATAGACGTACCCAAAAGCGCAGATCGGGATTGATTCTGAGCTCTTTTTGTATTTATTTTGTTGTTTTATCATGTGCCCGCACTCTACCTTGGCATCGTTGACGAGGTGTGGTTGTGTTGAATGGGCATACACCCAAAAGCACAGATCGGAATCGAATCTGAACAGACGTTCCCAAAAGCACGAAGCGGGGTCGATTCTGAGCCCCTTGTTTGTGTTTTTGTTTTGATCATGTACCGTCGCTCTACCTTGGCATCACTGTCAGGTGTGACTGTGTTGAACAGACGTAATCCAAAGCACGCATCGGGATCGATTCTGCATTGTCATATCTAAAAAGCACGGATCGTAGTCTGTTCTGCATAGAAGTACCCAAAACCACAGATCAGGATCGATTCTGCATGGACGTAACTTAAACCACGGATCGGAATCGATTCTGAGCTAATTTTTTTATTGTGTACCAGCACTCTACATTGACATGTTTGACGAGGTGTCGCTGTGTTGAATAGACGTACCCACAAAGCACGGATTGGGGTCGATCCTGCATACACATACGCAAAACCACGGATCAGAATCGATCCTGAGCTCTGTTTTTTGTTTGTTTTTTTTGTTGTTTTGTTCGTCAGAGCCTAGCTGTTGATCGCCTTGAGCGCCTCGTCTTTCACTCTGCAACCATGAGTGGAGTTATGGAGTATCTTGGTACCGGTGGGGTAGATTAACCCCTCCTCATGGTCGACTGGCACCTACTGGAGCACGGCTCTCTTCGCGTGTTCGAACTGTTGTCGTTCACTCGCATCGCCGATGCGTGTGCCTTCTGCGGTTGATCTTCGTGCTGTGCTCAAACCCTTACGTAAAGAAGTTTCAACTCCAAACGCGTGCAGCAATAGGGGCAACATTTTGGCCGAAATATTTCAAGGCTTTTCACGTGTCAGGTCGAGTCGGGTTAGGGTAACCCGACCCAACCCGTGAGATTTGATGACCCTCTGACCCGACCCGACCCGACCCGCGGTTTATTAAAAACCTCCTGACCCGACCCGCTTGTCGGGTTGCGACCCGTGAAAAGCCCTGAAATATTTATGATTGACGGGCCTCCTGAAGTGGGGAGCTATCTAATGTCGCTGGAATCCCGTTTGTGTTTTTCGATATTTTTCGTTATGCACCTAGACCACGGGATTTGCTCCTCGGGTTGCACTTTTAGTTTTTCTCCAAAGTCAGTGACTAGGCTAATGATTCGTCGCCGACTATTTGTTAGTTGGCTACGTATTATATACAATTCGTCTCTTGCATTCCGACAACACGGACTCTCACACCTATTCGTTGTACGTGTGTTTTGCACTCGTTCCGCTAGGTTTCTGGCGGTTTCCGACAAACAGACCAAGATCTGGGCCGTGCATCTTCTGACTTCACTGCTACACAACGCCTGCCAGCCGAAGGTACTCCGTGTATATACTTCATGGTGTGGGTGTCTTGTGTGACCACATCTTGTCAATGGCCGTTCAATGGATGTTTTATGTAACGGCAATGTTGACGCTGCTTTTCGACCATTCTGCTTGATCACACGATTGACGAGGCAATTGGGTACCAGTTAGATCAATCGAACACGGTTGATCAATATACCGCAGTCGAATTTTCGAGCAATGGCTTCGCTTTGTTAACTATTTTCCAACTCCCAACTTATCCTAGTCTAAATCCGAGTGTTTTGTCCCCATACCGGGAATGCAGTACTAAAAAGGTTAACTTGTCGGTTTTTGGTGCTGTTTCTACATTCCTTCTTGTCGAAGGCGTACTATAAATATGCGGGTTGTACGCTGTTTAGAGTTGGAGCGGCACCGCGTGTGCATTTGATGTGACGTCGTTTGGTGCTAACCGACTAGAGGAGTCAGAGTAAGGGAATCAAATTCAAGATTGAAACCGGAGTTGGAGTCGGAGAAGAGGAAATACGTTTTGTGACCTCGGGTTAGCGTATGGCCCTTTGAATATACTTTTGAGATTAAACAACACAATAGGTACCCTTGTTGGAACAAGTAGTGAATGTGGGAAACTCCCTGTGAGAACGTCGGTTCCACCTCTTTCAACGACTCTTCGTGCTGACGACTCTATGTGATTGAGATTAACCAAGACATCAGGTACCCTTATTGGAAGAAGCAATCGATATGGGAAGCTCCCCATGAGGATACCGATTCCACTTCTTTCAACGATTTTTTGTGCTTTTAGGGTACAGACTCAACGAATAGAAATCGAGGATACACCACACATCACGGACCCTTATATAGCTTGTTCCGGTGTGGGAAGCTCCCCATGAGGGCATCGGTTCTGCGTCTTTCAACGACGTTCTGTGCTTGACAGCGATTATTTGTGTTTGCGACTATTTTTGCTTGCGGTACCCGGGATACAGGCTGTACTACCGGGAAATGCCGCCGCTCTCGGGGGGTTGACGCCAAGCATGCCCGCCCAGTTAGGCGTGGCCAGTTGCCTGGAAGTGATGCTCGAGACCGGAGGCCCGGCGTGTGCACTGATGGAGTTGGCGGAGAAGCAGGCCAAGCTGGAAGAAGAGCAGAAGGCAGCGACCAAAAGCCCGCTGCTACAGGCTCTAGTCCAGGTTAGAGGCTTGCTACTGTAGGGGTCGTATTAATAGCACCATTTTTTTTATGAATCTCCTCACTTGAGGAACTCTATATTTCAAATAAATGGCCGACGTCGAGAAAAATTGTAAGCTAAGCCGGGGTGAACAAAATCCCATGGGCTACGTATCGAACGAATGATATTTTTGTTAAAATAATATTTGTAAAATACACATCCGTCTAACGAATGAATGATATTTGTAAAATACACATCGGAGCCAAAGGTACTGTGTTGCTCTTCAGTTGAAGACCTCCGTCAGTAAGGTGTTTGCGATTTTCCAGCTCATTTGGGTTGGAAAAAATGTAAAAATAATATTGAAATCGACGAACAACATACTCGTAGATAACCCAAGGCCAACCAAGCCACGAAAAAGTTAGGTTAGAAAATAAACACATGGTAGGAAAACGTATTTCTTAACCAATATTTTGGCTGTTTTTTTCGTGGATTGGGTTGCCGTTGGATTGTGACGTTCGACGGTTTCAACACTATTGTTATGTGTTTTCGTACCAACTCCTACCCAACCAAAGTTGGTATAATACATCGCAAAAACCCCAGTGAAAAACAAAATCGGGCTCAAAAGTGAAAGCCCTCTGTACGTACCGTGGCACGGCTTGTTAGCTTCAGCTCGCGTGGACATTTTGGTTGGACAATGAGATGATCGGGTGGCACCTTAGATATTACTTTCTGCCCACAACTGAACTGGTATCGCTATTGCGACAAGGATAGAGCTGTGCTAGTACCAGCTGAGGGAACCCCGACGGTACAGGCACTAGTCCAGGCTAGCCTCGGCTCACGTGGAGGTTTTGGTAGGACCATGGGAAGGACGGGTTGCACTATATAATTGACTTTCGGAACATATCTGAGCTGGCAAGGTTATTGCGCACAACGATAGAGTGGTGCTATTACCAGTTGAGTAAATTCCGCCGGCCTGGGTCCACGGTGGGGAGGCAACTTCGGTTGAAATTTCACGGAGTTTACGTACGTTCGAGATGCGTGCGGAAATGGGGGACGGGGGGGGGACGAGGCTAAATCAGCCGCACTATCCGGGTTAGGCGTTGGGTTCTCAATTGCATCTCTCTATCCGGCTTTGCGCACGTCCTGCCGCGGTGGCAGCTGCGGCGAAACGGCTGACCACACCGGTGGTGGCGGTGACGGAGGCTTAAGAGACCCCCGGGCATCACCTCTTGGTCGGAAACAGCAGCCCGCAGCACCTCTTTAGTAAACAACGTGTGTAGACGAAGATGCCGATTGTTGCCTCCCGTGAAGATGGCGAAGATGGTGGTGACAGCCTATGGGCTGTGACGGTAACGTGTTTTCCGTCATAGCTCATGGGCGAGGCACCTAGTCCTTCGTACTTGACTGGAGGCAGAAGCTGGGTATTTTTCCCGGATCTGCGCCACCTTCTGAGCGTACCCCTTTCTCGTTCGGGCTTGGACGGGCTGAGCAATCGGCACCACCCGGGTTCAGTTGGGTGTTCGAGGGTATCTGGGGGCTACTCCGCCGGCAAGGGAGCCGGAAAAGTCTCAAGGCCGTCAATTCGCACTTCCGACGGTACTCGTTCGTCTTTCGGACCTGAACTGGACGGGCGACCCGCACCATTCGGGCTCAATGTTGAGATTTTCAACGCATCGGACCCTGGCTTTGGGTTAGGGTACCAGGGTCCGAACCAAAGCCTGGGTCTGACGTGCTGCCAATCGCAACACTGAACTGAATGGTGCGAGTGGCTCGATCAGTCCAAGCCCGGACGAGAAACAAGTACCTTCGGAATCGGAAGGGTGCATCGCGGCCTTAAGACCGTTCCAGCTCCCTTGCCAAGGGAATAATCCTCAGATGCGCTCGAAACCCCTACACTGAGCCCCGATGATGCCGGTAGCTCAGCTCGTCCAGGCCCGCTCGCAGGCCCGCTCGAGAAGTTAGTACGCTCAGAAGGTTGCGCAGATCAAGGACATTCCTCCTCCTTCTCTTGTCATGACTGAAGGACCATCCTTCAGGATCATCCTTCGGTCATGGCTGAAGGACCAACCGCCGCCACCGCCGTCCTCGTTGAGAGGGTGTAGTCATCGCCATGCATGGCCGTAGTCTGTCAGACTAAAGGCCCTCGCATCCCTACAGTGCCAGGACGGAGCACGTCGGGTTTTCACCGACCAGGCAGACATTGCTTGCACCAAGCGCGAAGCGCTGTTCGTCGAGTCCTCACCGGGGGTGGGTCAATCAGTGTCCTCATCTTCACGCATTTATAATAGGAGTGGAGAGGTGTTGCGGCTGCTATTCCTGACCGCGTGGTGGTGTAAGATGCTTCTCGAGCCTCCGCCATCACCACTACCGGTGCGGTGCTGTTGGCTTTTTAAACGAACTTAAAAACGGGTTTCGGGCGGGCGGGCAGCACATCAAGGCCCGCCTTAGGGCGTTCCTGCCCTACAGACATGCCGATGGGTTAGCTAGGCCTCGCGACGTCTCATCGATAGGAAGCAGGGCATGATGTATTTGTAGACACGAGCCGGGGGAGGGGGGGGGGGGGGGTGGAAAATATTTGCGCAGCTCCCGCCTCGCTGGGGATATGTAGGTGCAAAGCTATTAATAGGGTAAAATGGCGCATTAAACAACCGCACTTAACCCCCGGATGATGCCGGTGGTGCAGTTAAGCCCGTCCTGGTCCGAACGAGAAGCGAGTACGCTCACAACGTGCCGCAGCGGCCTCGACATAAAATGGGTTTTCTTTGAAATAAAAAGTCCGTTCAGCTGTGAGAACGAGCATTTCGTCGAATGGTTCAAGTGTTGTAGATAGATCAGCTGACCAAGGTAGACTGAAGATTTGCAATGCTGTCTTTTCCGTGCCTACGGCCGCGTGACGGTGTTAACAGGCGTGCCTGGTCGCCGACAAGTGCCACAAGACGATAGACCAAGACGTTGGTCGAGAGGACGGTGCATCTTTAAGGGATCCCGCAGAACCATCCGTGGGCACACAAGGTAATGTTCATTGGGGGTGTTGTTTGGTGATGTTTTATTACTCTACCTAGTCTCTTCCCGTGATACGAGTATGAGTACAAGGTGGTGCTCCATTACTTTAGACGGGGTGTGTCCTCGCGCTATGGGTAAAAGCTGATGTTCCATCACTCTAGACATGATACCTTCCAGTGCTGTGGGCACAAGGCGATATTTCATTACTCTAGACATGGTCTATTCCCGTGCGATGAGTACAAGGCGATGTTTCTAAACTCTAGACAGGGTCTCTCCACGTGCTATGGGTACAAGGTGATGTTTCGTTACTCTACCTGGTATCTTCCCGTGATATGGGTGTTTGATCGCCAAGGAGAATCCACGAATATGTACTGAATCCTTATTATATACCACAAACCTGGTACAAGTTTCCCCTTCGGAGAGGAATCGTAGCGATTGTAGGCAAAGAAGGCTGTAAAAACGTATTTATTATTTTCTGTATATACTACGCTTCGGTAGAGAGGACGACGTCGTTTTCTATATTTTCAATGCTGTTTTAGCTTACCCTTCGACAAACCGACTGATTCCGACAACCACTCGACCTCCCGCGGCGGCGCCACTGGGCCACGACTCCCCCACGCATACAATGGCATAACAGTAAGCATATAGTCTAGCGGTTCGACTCCACAAATGTGCTTGCTATCATAGACCTAACTCTCGGCGCACCTCCAACTGAACCAATTATCCCGCGTTTTTTTTGTTCTGTGCCTTAACGTTCCGCGCGCCGGCGTCGCCGGTAACAGATTCCTCCTTCCCCCAGTGGCCAGCACGCGCGTTCCTGGATAGATCCGACGCCAACAAATCCGCCAGGCTTAAGGAAAACTCTAGGACGAGAGGCGTCCCGCTGCTGGCTGAGCCGGGTTGCGCAGCTTCGGCGAGCCGGGGGGGGCGGATGTTGATCAGGTGCGTCTCCAAATCGAACTTGGCGGGTTTCTGTTAAGATCACCCCTAACGAACGTGAAAAGTCACGATTCGTGATTTTTGTAAATTGGCGTTATTTCTTATTTCAGGTTTAAAAACAACTTCTCCGTTTTTTTACTCGATTTATGGAATCGCTTTTATGCTTTTTTTCAAACGTTCTCAATGTCACGATTCGTGACAAATATCACCATTCGTGACAAATATCACCATTCACCCTCGCGCGCGCGAAATGACTTCAAGCTATTTGCCACCTGGTTATCAGAAAGAGGACGCGATGTGCTGCAATATTCACCGCGCTAAATAATACCCAAAACAAACGCTCCTCAGGTGTGCTTGGCTGTCTCCGTTCAGGGGTAGGTCAACGACGGACAGTACTAGTAGTTACCTCCCAAACGCCAACTATGGTTGGTCGAGCTCCATTGTCCCATTTTTTTGTCATCATCATGTTTATTTTTCATCTTCCGGACTGGCGGTGATCACAGGTGTTGTCGCTTCTCCCCCCCGGTATGTGCCTTCATTTTTATCGTGAGAGCGGTCTTACTGCTCGTCGATTTGCACCAGATTTTGCAAACTCACGCTCTTGCACTTTCTATCGCGCAGAAGGTTCAGCATTCCCACTGACCGTTGATTCGCATCGATTTTTTTTCAACTCACGCTCTCGCACGTTCGGCGTTGTTTTTATTTACT
This sequence comes from Alaria marginata, assembly GCA_037833945.1. Lineage (NCBI taxonomy): Eukaryota > Phaeophyceae > Laminariales > Alariaceae > Alaria > Alaria marginata. The sequence goes on along the minus strand of JBBMKB010101949.1, from coordinate 28,795 downwards.
GTAGGTGGCACGTTAAGATTCTTGGGCTGTCGGAATCGGGCCTGTTGGTGGGAGTTGGGACTTCCAGATCACCACAGATGGAAACGTACGAAACGAAAGCTTTGAAGCAGCGACCGTGGCGTTTAGCCTGGGGTGGTGGAAAACCTGGGGGGCAAGGGGGGCAGCTCGAGGTGGGTTTTGTACGGGGAGTTGAATGCTTGGTTGATCGAGCTGCTTCGGTCGTTTGTTGGTGTTAAGGGACACTTTAGAACTGCACCCACGTTTTTTTAGAGACAAACTACTTGGAAATAGTGTGGGGTAAGTTTTGCCTGGTTGGCAGGGCTATGTAAGGGGCACATTATGTGAAGGAGACATATATTATGGAAAAAGTTTTGGTCCCAACCGGCTTAGCTCTTGTATTCAGTTGGACGGGTCATGATCGGGAAATTACAGCCTAGTCCATACATCCTTGTACGCCTATCGGCATAAGAAGAGCGCCGATCTTGCGCTTTGTTGCCAGCTTCACAGTTTCTAGCGTAACGTAACCCAACTACACTTGCATCGATGCAAGCGCGACAATTATTTCACAGCACACAGTAAGTACCCTTGTGGCTGGCCCTTGTTTGGATGAGCCGGTATGTAATGCTGCGAGTTGGCTGGACGTGACGGCTAGTCAGTATTAATAGTTATTAGTTGGCCGGCAAAGTAAGCCAGCCAGCTGACTTATCATATCGCAATAAAAACAAAAAGTGCGAGGCTCAAACGCACCAGTCAAATAAACACCAAACGCAAAAACCCGCAAATTACCTCAATCAACTACCAGGTACCAGGTATTTAATAACTGTAGTCTAATAGCTAGCCAACTAGTCCAGCATCTACTGTAAGTAGTAACTATTAATAATCGGCGACTGATAGTCACCCAACTCACGGCTCTCCCGATGTGGCTTCGCAGATGGAGAACGAGGGCATGCGGACGAAGGTTTCGTTCGGGCCGGAGGTGAAGATAGGCGACACTATCACGGTAGAGGTCGATGTTGTCAAGAAGGCGGTCATCTTCTACAAGAACCAAGTAAGGACAAAACATAGAATACAGAGGGTAGCATTAGCTATTTTTTAACTATAGATTTATGTTTAATATGGGATAATCGTTTTTGGGTTTTTGAGTTCACTATTGATGTTCGGGATTCGGGGCGACGAAATATTTGCTTGGATTTGGAAGCCGGAAAACGCGTGATTTTGATAATTAAGAAAAAGGTATAACATCAGCCGTCGACGTATAGTCAACTAGCTGAGGGTTATGTCGATACACCGTAGGGATGCACGCGATACGACCGCTAAGAGAAGTTGAAGTGGATCCCTTATATTTAACCGTCTCGTTATCGAAAAACTTGTTTTGCGTGAAAGCGAGACGGTGTTTTGTTTTTAGCAAGAACCATTCGTTTGAGCAACTGAAAATCTGTTTTAGATCACCTCGTTTGCATCGGCTTGACTCACATGTTCACCAATTATCATGATCTCGCATTTTTTTTGAGCTGCTGATCCATCCTATACCTACTTAGCTCAGGCAGGCGTGGGTGGGGGCAATGCACTCTTGAAACTCCTTATGAGGCGTGTTGTGCAGTGTCATTTGCTGGAATAACTATTGCCAAGCTTGAAACCAGATGAGAAACCACGGAGCAAACTACGCATAAGAGCAACTATTAATACCAGCAGCTTTCAAAAAGTTATGCAAATTCAGACCGGCAGATATTGTAGCACATACCTACCGGGGGGGGGTAGAAGGGCTGGCCCTGTCACTGCGGCTTATCTAGAAGGTCGCTGAGAGAGCAAAACCTCTCACCAGTTGAACTGAAAAGTAGAAGTGATGATCGAACAAAACAAACTGTAGCTCAGGCGCTTGCAGGTGTAGTGGCCAACGAGCCCCTTTCGTGGCGCTTTTGCACAACCGTTCCGTTACAGGCGCGAGTGGGGCTGATCGGACCCGACAGCTCGGACGCACAAGTAGCGTACGGCCCCGGTTCTTCTACCTTCCCTTGGGATGATGGCAATGATCTGCACTTGGCGGTTACGCTCACGGATAGCAGCGACGCGGTGGAAATAGTTCCGCCGCCTTTACCGCTTTGCCCGACGGTAGCCTCGCTGTCTCCTTCGGGGGACAGGGGTTGGTGGGGCGGGGGCGTGCGGGTTTCTGGGTGGGCGGGCAAGGGGGACGGGTGGTTCGGCAGCGTGAAGGAAAGCTTGGAGCTGCTGTCGGCGGCTCTGAGCAGGGATCTTCCGGAGACGTTCATTGCGAAGAAACTCCTTCCTGAGGTGGGTGGGCACTGGCACGAACTCGGCGTTTTCGTTGCTCCGTGCATCTCTAAAGTTTGTTAGGTAGTTGTGCATACCGCGTCAGGGTTTTATTGGCGATCTCTGTTGACTAGAAATGTTGAATGTTGCCATCGTAAAATCGAGAACCAATTCAACGGGATCTTCGATAGATGGCATGGTTCTGTAGAGTCTTCATGTCTTGGTGCTGAAACTCTTCGTCGTGACACTTGTTTTTCGCTTGCCTTTCCAGTGCCAAGAAGAAGCGTCGGTTCACCTTGATTCGCTACATCCTTCCGGGGCTGCCGTTTTGGAGAAGACGGTGTTTCTGCAGGGAGCATCCAGCCTAGAGGTAGGTGTGGGTCTGGTTTGGTGTTGCGGTCGTTGCTAGCGTTGTGTGTTGACCGTTAAAAAGTTGATGTGATTTGGTGTTGCGGTCGTTCCTAGCGTTGCGTGTCAACCGTCAACCCTGTTGGGACCCAGGTTTCCATGCCTAAGTCGGGTGTGGCGTTATTAACCACCGAGTAGGAGCGCGCAGGAGCACGACTAGTATCATGCCGCGCGCGTGTCGGAGAGTGCCCCGTATTATAGCTCGGGTACATGTGCTACCTCAGCGGCCCGGGCTGCCTCGTGTGACCGAACGTCATTGGTTTTCGACAAATTTTCCTTTTCGAGTCTCGAAGGGGTTAAAAAGTGGGTGTGGTTTTGTGCCGCAGTTGTTGCTAACGTTGGGTGTTAACCATTACAAGGGCGCGGCCGTCAGCTATCTATGTATACCTCGACCGTAGTGTTTCTTGCCGTGGGCAGTTTATGTAACGCCTACTCGCGATGGGAATGACATACTCGACCACCAGTCACGGGACATGGTTTACGTTCGAATTTGTGAAACTGCACCTCTTTGGCGCTGTCGAGCGTTTCATGGTGGACTGTCGCTTGGATCGTTCCCGACGGAAAGTTTACATCCCAGTGGCCACACCTTTTCCTAAAAAACTGAAAAAACGTGCAGCAGTTTAGATCCATTTTATGAAAACTCATTTTTTCACGCTGCATGCAAACATATTTTGGTCGCACGTACTACGTATTGATATGGCCTCGCGTGAAGAGTATATGCAATATCATATTACCATTGATGGTGGGGGAGATGAAGCACGGCATCTCAATACATCTCAATAATCCTCCTGACGCCTGCCGTCAACAGGTCGTGTTTGATGCGTCCACGTCGATGGGGCCTCAGGAAAAGATCAGCATCTTCGGGAAGAGCGACAAAGAGCCGGTAAGTGGTATGATGCATCGTCGAAGAACAGCCGCCTCGAGAGTTGTTATGCCCACAACCCCAGCTATACTCGTAAGAAATGTTGTTGTTCTCGCGTTAAGTCATGGCCATAACCTAGTCTGTGGTCACGGGACAGGCTCCAACCACTCTGGAGGGGAAGAATGCCTCAGAAATAAATACAACAACCCAAAATGACACATATAACTGACACCGGTCGCACATTAGATAATATGTTAAATGCAATCCTTCGGCCTTCATGCTTTTCCATGGCCAATGGAAATGAAGTCTCGGAGTGATTCGATTAGATAAGATGTTAAATGCGATCCTTTGGTCTTCATACTTTTCCATGGTGAATTCTCGGAGTGATTCGAGGAAACCAACGGACCGCCCTGGCCATGTCGGTGGCAGTGGAAATAAGGCAGTACAGCTGCCGCTTGGAACTCGTGTAGCAGGGTATTTGTACTGTAGCTGTCTTCCACTTGTTTGAGTTATTGTTATTTTCGGCGCTCTCGAAAGGGGTCCCTATTTTCTGGTGATGTGCAAATGAGAAGCTCGCATTCGCTGGTAATTAAATCATACCACTCTGGCCTTAAATATATGAGCACCGATTTGTACCAATATTAGCATGTATAAGATGCCTATATTTCCGGTCAGAGTGGCACTTGAATAGCTGTCGTCGCACGAGGTATGGTGATTCATCTACCGCGTCTCCCCGTCCAATCCGAAAGCACAGCCTTTTTGAGCACGAATTTTCTTGGATTTTTCTTTGCAGGAACGGGTGCTGATGGGTCTTCAGGGCGGGACTGACTCCTCTTCAAGGGCGGACAGATCCGCAGCAGGCGGTGGTGGCGCTAAAGCTGCCGCCGGTATCTCGGTGGGCGATCGCGTCGTAAGGGGTCCTGGTTGGACCTGGACTCACGAGCAGGATGGGGGACCTGGGGGATACGGCACTGTGATCGATGTGAGAGCTTTTGGGGCCGAGACGTGTGACCGTCGCGAAATAAAAGTTGGGGGCCTTGTCCTAAGTGGCAGCAGCGCTTTTTTTTTGCTCGTCAGACTATCGCGCAGGAATCACTTGCGCGTTAACGCCTGTGGGGCTTCAGAGGGGGGGAAGTGCGGCCGGTGTATGACGATTATAGCATCGGCCACACGAGTCAAATTCGGGCTGCTGAGGTAGGGGACGCGTCCGAAGTGCACTGTAAGGAGCCAGCCAGCGCAGCACGGTGATGGTTTCTGGTACTGCAGTACGCTCTTCCTAGACAGTTGATTAGATCACACTCGTGTTTCTCTTGGTCGATATCATACTAATGGCTTCCCACAGGCTCCCCAAAGGGTTAAAGGTAGATCGGCGTGGCGCGTGGCTAGTGACTCGAGGTTAAGTTATGGTATTGAGATCCCTGGCACTGTTTCAGCGAAGTTCTTATTTCGGCAGAGCGCTCGGACCCTCCCACTGAGAAGAATACGTGCTTGTGTTTGGGCCCATTTATTGGCAGTGCCCTTGCCTTTATGTCGTCTCCCAAAATCCCGAAAATAATTATTTTTCAACCCCTAATTAATTAATTAATGATCTAATTGATTAGATGATTAGTCTATTTAGAGTTTAACTAAATGGTCCGTGCAGGGTATTTTTTCCAATCTGTTTTTGGCTCATAACTTTCGAAATACGACGAAAAGCAAGATAAGACGACCACAGTCGTAATCACCAGGACCGAGCGAACAAACTCTGTTTTTGCACCTTTTTTTCACCAACTCTGAAATCAAGTAAGTTACAGCCAGTCGAAGGCAAAATCAGCCAAATTTTCACAAAATCACGAATATTTCGCAAAATTTCGTTTCAACCAAAAAAAAGAAGAAAGTAAGGTCTGCGGATTTCTGAAAGGAGTCGTTTGGCGCCATTTATTTTAAATTATGTTCGTAGGGTATCGTTTCCCACTGGAAATGCGATGACGTCCCGGGTTCGGTCTCTGGCTCTTTCTTCGTCATTTTTTGCTTTATATAAAATCTGAAGAAAAACACATCTGCAAAATTCCAAGACCGGTCGAAATCCGTGGTCTAAATCGTCGTACGAAAAGTTTACCTCCAACCCCATTGGAAAATCACTTTTTCAAGTTTTTTAGAAATACGCAGGCAAATAACGTTGGTTTTTCATTTTTTTTTTCTATTATAGGAGAATCTCCGCTGGTAAACGAGCGTTTGAGAGGTGTTTTTGAAATTGCCATAGGATGTGACTGCGGGGACAAACGTGTACCTTGGTGCTCTGGAAAATGTCGGGAAAAAAACCTGCACGGACTATACAATCCCCAAATACTTAATTAACTGTTTGATTGATAATTACTATCCCCCTACCATGGTATATTATACGTGTGTGCTTCGTTTGCTTCGAACCGTAGATCAAGACTTGGAAGGGCAGGCCTCGAAGTGGAGTCAAAGTTCGCTGGGACGACACCGACTTCGCAGGGTTTTACAGGTACTGACTGTGCGAGCCGGAACACAGGACTCTAAATATTGCCGGACGGGATCCAGCATTGATAATCGCTCGTGTGTCTTTATTATCATGGCTAGCTTCTTGTCTCCTTGTATTCGGTGTGCTTTCCTGAGTCCATAACTGATATACCCGAGACCCGTCTACTACTTTATCCGAGTCTCATTTGGAATAAAGTGGGGGTCCCCCAGTAAAGCGGTGGTGTGCCAGAGCGATATGACCGCCTTATTGGGGAGGCAGCCTTATTCATTCCAGGTTGTGAGTGCAATTCCCCAGGCGGGCCAAGCGATTTTGACCGCCTTATATCGGGATACCGCCTTACTCAAACCGCCTTATTAGGGGACCCCTTCTGTAGCTCATGATGCTTGAGGTGGGTGCAGGACATGGCCACCGGAAGATCAGCGCTGCCAACGTGCTAAATTACCGCCACTCTCACTAACTGTCTTAAAACAACACAGGCGCAGCATCAGCCGCCGGCGTAAAGTTGAGGGTGTGATTCCGAACGTTTTTGTTTGGCGGCTGAATCCGACTGGTTGTTCCACGCTACGTGTTGTCGTCTACTCCTTCTAAATATTGTGAAATGCTTAAGACATGTTCGCTTGTTTGATTTTTTTGCCATCAAAAAGGTGGGACTACGAGGGCTGCTTCGACGTTCTCGTCGTGGCGCACGGCGACAACTCAACCAAGCCAATCGTCATATTGGGCGACACTCTTTCGATTCGTGGTGAGTACGACTTCCTATTAAAGGTATTTTACCTGGCAGCGCTTAGAAACGGGCTAAGCCATAGGCCTCACGTTGCCTTGCGGTGGGATATGCTGCCTGTGCGACTGCTCGTTTATTTGCTTAGGCTGATGTATGCTTCTAATACATAATGTTATGAAGACAATGCCGTTGGGCGACAAACCCCACAACCGTTAGAACCTGCATTTGTTTTGGTCTACGGTCTTCGCGTATAGGGTGGTGATAGTAGCGGTTGGCGTATGATCTGTGTCAACAAGTCGTGCACCTGGTCTACCGTCTCTCAGCGGCGGTCGAGCTGGAGTAATGAAATCCGCGTGACAATCGTCCCTGGAAGCTTAACATGGAGCTTTTGGTGTAGGAATGTTGGTATAAGGACCAGTCTTCAAAATACCACAGTCGTCGGCAGCATGCTTTGTTCCCTAACAAACCCAGCGCGGTTCTCTTGTCGGGGTAAAAGGTAGAAAATCCGCGTCAAAGAGCACACAGGTCAACGTGCTTGCAGTTTTATGAGATGGTTTTAGGCTGCCATAAAAACGACAGCTTGATCGCGAAAAGGGACTGGGAACGCCAGCTGTACCTGGTATTGCTTTCTCGCGGTACACAGTGTTAAGGTCATTTCTAACGAAGGCAAAAAAAGTAACGATTCGTGAAAAGTGGAAATTGGCTAAAGGTCACATTGAAATAAAAATGAAATGCATTTTTTTTGCGAATAGTGACACCAACTGAATTTTTCAATGTCATGATTCAAAAATCACGATTCGCGAAAATGTCACGTTTGTTTTTGTCACGATTCGCGGCATTTTCTTTTTGTTCGTTAGAAACGACCCTTATTCCTCGCGCCCACAAAGGTTTCCTTGTCTCTCGGCGTCTTGTTGTCCAATCAAGCACCTGAACCCCCCCCCCTCCTCGCCTCTCCCATATATTTACAGTCCAACCCGACAACGAGTCTGGAGCTCCAGCCGCCCAGCGCAGCAGCCGCGATACGATTCGTCGGCTTCGATTGGAAGACGGGGCTCACGTGTCGATGCGGGGTTGGGATGCGGTACCCATGGACACGGCCTTTACCGTGGAGGCTTGGTTCCGACTCCTGGTGAGACGCCTTTCTTTTAGCTTGTATTCCAATTGGCACTCATGGTGTCTAACCCTTCTATTAATAGCACTCCTGGCGATGCTTTTCTTTTTACTTTTTGTTTGACGCTTTTCTTTTATCTGTTGACCCTTTTAGCACTCCTGGTGTGACGGCACATTTTCACCTTTTTTACTCCACTTTTTAAGCATTTTTGTTGTGACGCCTTTCTTTTACTGCAATCCTTTTGGCGCTCTTGCTACGATAGGGGTATACTATTAATAGTATACTATTAACAGCACTTTTTGGCCAACTTATATCTAACTGACGGGGTTGTTGTTTCTAACTATTCTAACTAATCTAACGAACACACTATACCCAATATCGTTGAGATCCCACTTGTGTTTTATAACTCTTTTCGTTGTGCATCTACTGTACTAGTAGGCAATCGGATTGTTCATCCTTTTGCTCTAAGTCTGTTTTTGAGTGAAATTTCGAGCTGCTCAAGCGAAGAGCCTCCGAAATCGTAGGCATATTACTCTAACCCCTATCGTACTGTAGTACGCCTTCTGACGTCTTTCTTTTAACCCGTTTAGCACTCTTGGTGTGACATCTTTCTTTTAACTGTTAACCCTTTTAGCGCTGGACCCCCGATAATAGGGTACTTTTAGGAATTGGAAAAAGGTTGACCCCTATTTCTTTTTTGGACCCACGTTTGGGGGACATTTACTATTCATATTCATACTTGGGATGACACCGTTTGGGGCAAGCTACGTATACATTTTAGAGTGAAACCCTTTTTGCAACGATGAAAGGCTTAAGCGGTCGGATGGCTTTCGCTTCTCAGCCGCCCTGTTGAGTACATTTCCTGTTCGATTAGTCATGAGTGTCTTGGGCTTTGTAAACTATAAATTATAAAGTCGTTTCAGCTGGTCGGCGGTTGCTTACAAAGTGGCTAATTTGTCTTTCTTTAGATTTCAAGAGCTTTTAAATGTGATACTTGCGAGACCCCCTGGGATTTTAAACCGGCCATATCCCGAAGGGGAACCTTGTACCGTGAATACAAAGTTGTGACTGTGATACGTCTAGGTGTGGAATGGCCGCCGTTTTGGGGGCTTCGGTCAGTATGGTGCAGCGGCGCTGCTGGAGATATTGTGATTTGATCGTCAACCGGTTTCGACGGGCATACGAACCATTGCGTGGTGATCTTGATGGCTTTGGGATATCTGATAGACGCTGGCGATTGCGCAGCGCTTTTCGCGGGTCATGATCCGACCCGCGGGTCGGGTTAGGAGGTTTTCAAAATCTCGCGGGTGGGCTCGGGTCGGACCAAGAGGTGTTCGGAATTTCACGTGTTGGGATCGGGTCGGATCAGAAGGTTTTCAAACATCACGGGTCGGGTCGGGCAACCCTGGCCCGACTCGACCTGTGAGAAGTGACCACCGGTTAAAAACCCTGGAATTTAGCTAGTAGGTGTATGTGGCGTCTGGGGGTATCCTGGCATATCCACGGGTTTACTAATGACGCATTGGCATGCCTTTTGGAGGTTGGCGGTATTGTGGCCTGGCAAGGGCCAAAGACTGTGACGAATCGTTGGTAACCCAGCCCAATGCGATGACAGCTGCACTTCTTGTATGGCAGTTTACTTTATTGAGACCCAGATACGTCGACGAAAATCAACCGTCCTTTATGACGTGAGCGCGCCGTACATGGAGTGCAATTCAGCGCGCGTGTCGTGCAACAAATTTGCGTTAAGTTCCTGTTGTAACATTCCATGTATGATACCCTACCTCAGCGGCCCGAGTTGCTTCGTATGACCGGCGCTGTTGTCGGCACTTTTCTTTTACACATGTTCCCTCTGAAGTTCCAAAGGGTTTAACTGACAGTGTGCTCAACTATTAATAGCACACGCTTGGATTCCGTCTTGCTGCCCGCCCTCCTTGGCCGTACAGCCCACTCCTGGGGAGCACGTGACTTCCTACATCAATCCACTGATGTCGAGGGGCATCATGTCTATGCTCAGCCAGATAGAGCTAACCGCGGTCTACTGCCCATGTGAGCCTTTAGTTTTACTCGTTTCCGTGTGGGGCAGAGAAAACAAGTCGAATAAGTTACTTGCTGCACTGGTAGTGCTGCTGTCTTGGTGCCTCTTACGACCACGAAGTGTCTCGTTCGTGTGTTGGCGCTTTCTCGCCGCGGTGCCCACCCCGCTAATTAGTGGACTGTGAGCGTGCACACTGCACACAAGTGTGCTACGGCAGGGGCACCACTCAATTTTTATGAGACTCGTCTCTGTGCCTCACCAGACAGCCTAACTTTGAGAAAACATCAACCATTCATTTGATCGAACTCACCGCTGACGTATTTGAAATAATTTTATAAAATAGTGTAAATAGTGTACGCTAAGCCCAATACACAATGAATGCCACGGGCTACGTAGGTATCTAACGAAGGATGTTGTAAAGTCCACATCGGATTTAAAACTGTTGGGTAGCTTCTCATTTGAGAAGCCCTGTCGGTGACGATTTTTTGGGCTGAAGAGTGCAATGCAGCAACTACCGTAGCATGTCTCTGGCAGCTTCTCTGAATCCCTCTGAATGGTTGTTTCTCGCGGAAAGCGGGCTTTTATTGCTCGACTCGCTTTCATTCCCGCGTACACCCTCGTCAAGTTCGTGCCGTGCAACTGCTTGTGGGGAGATATGTACAACAATGAAACATTCTTGTATCCTTCGTCTCTTGCATCGTTCGTGCTGTTGTCGTGAGAAATTCGGACCACTGCCTCTCGTATCGTTCGGCAAATGCTGTTTTCATCAGAACGTTTCCTCGCGGATGTGTGAACACGCTTTCGCCTCGTGGTCGTGATGCTATATGCGTATATTCGTTCAAATTATATCGGTGTCAAACTTAAGCCGTTGCCGCTTGCGCACGGGGGAACACAGCTATTGCTCGTTCTCGCGCGTCGTTCTATCTCGTGCTAAAGGGCTCAGGTGTTCCCACTGCGGATGGACAGAATGATGCGGCATGCGGATCGTAAATAGACGCAAATAGACTCGTGCTATATACGACAAGGGTATACTGTTAATAGTATACCAGGTACTGTTAATAGTGTACTACCAGTACCTGGTATTAATAGCGCTTTTTGGCCAAAGCGTTTCTGACAGACTACAGGGGGTGCGCCGTCGTGGACCTGGACGTCCTCCAGCGTCGTGCGCGGTAATCGACGACTTGTGTCCACGCACTGGAGATCGGGTTGATATAGACTAAATAACTACTCTCAATGTAGTTGGAATACCGTTTGTACTGTACAAGATTTTTCACATTGTTCTCTGTATACCTAGGCCATGGGACTGTTAGTCGCGTTGCGCTTTGGTTTTGTCTCATTCTGGTGAGGTGTAGAGCTCCTCAAGTAATCACCATCCGTCCTCAGAAAGCTTCGGTGCACCCTACACTGGTACTCAGTATACCATACAGTATACCGTACCGTAGCGTCCGTCAATATTTTGCTAGGGTTTGAGAATGTGCACTATGTGAACTTCGTGCCCCTCTTCTCCTTCGCCCCTTGTCGAACACGCCTTTTTCAAGACCGTGGCGGGTCGACTTTAAAAGTCGAAATGCGTGCGAGCAACCTGGAGGAAGGAACCGGGATTTCCTTGACTGGCGGCACTCTTTTGCCTGAACGATGGGGACACGTGGCATTCGCCATGGATGCGCGCGGGCATTGTAAATTGATCGTCGACGGGGCTGAGGTGGCATCGGGCGTGTTTCGAGGTACTTTTTTTTTTGGTTTACGTTTGTCCTCGGGTGCATGGTAAGGCAGAATGCTGTTGCCAATGTACCGCGCCGCGGCTACGAAATGCATCGGAACAACCGCAGCGCGGCTGTTCAGCGTTAAAGACCTTTACATTTATGACGCAGGCGAGCACTGGTAGGCCGCAGTGTCTAGAGCGCTATTGTACCTCCAGACGATACATGGTTATGTGCTAGGTGTTTATCGCATGCCAAGAGCTGTCCAATTGGAGCCAACAGCTGCCCAAATCATCTCAAGAACTGTCCATTAGGAGTCAAAAACTGTCCAAAGCATGTCAAGAGCTGACCAGTTCGAATCTAGACCTGTCCAAAGCAGGTCAAGGGCTGTACTTATCTCATGCCAATATCTATACTTATCGCGTGCCAAGAGCTGTGCAATTCGAGTCGAAACTTGTCCAAAGCATGCCAAAAGCTGTCCAAAGCATATCACCAGCTGTCCGAACCATGTCAAGAGCTGAGCTGTCCAGTCCGACTCAAGAGTTGTCCAAACCATGTCAAGAGCTATTCGGGTCGATAATATTTCAAACCCTGCATGCTGTACGTCGGATGTCGAAACAGGACCCCGAATGGTGCTGGAGGGTTGCGACGTGGTCCTCGGACAGTCACTCGATACGGATGAGATCCTGCTGGGTCATGTCTACGACTTTCGCCTCTGGTCTAGGGCGCTAACTGTTTCCGAGGTGGCTGCTGGACGCAAGGTATGACATGGCCCCTGACTGTTCGACTATTGTGTCCCCGAATCCCGAAAATCGTTAATTAATTAATTAATTATGTAACCCCCCCCCCCCCCCTATAAAACTACACTACAAACTTGTTTGGGCTGGTCGGTGTTACTTGGCCGGTTACTTGCGAAGTGGCTACTTTTGGTTTAGTTAGTTTTTTAGAGATTGTTTACGTTATCGTACGGTATCGCTCGTAGAAACGCCTGTGTCCCCCGTTTTCACTTGCGACACCGCTTACAGTACAGTTTCAAGCCAACCACATCCCGAAGGGCAACCTCATATCTCTATAACATCATAATATCGTCTCCCTCGCAGGTAGTATGATAGCTAATTCATGTGTTCAACCCCACAGTACTAGCTACTTAACTCACCCCTACACTATTACCTATATATATGATTTTGGTTTAACGGTCACAAACCATCCAACCACCATGTTACTGCACTGGGTCGAGCAGAAAACCTGCAGCTATACATCTATTTTTTTTATGTATTGCTTTCTTTTTTAGTGGAGACGAGAATGCCTTGCCGTAATTATGCGTGCCTTCCGCTGACGTACAGTTGTACAGCAATGTCCGTGCCCTCGTTCCGCTGCCCGTCTGTCTTTACCCAGAGGTGGCCGCTGCACACGCACGGTCATATTGACTCAAAACAGGGTACAATGTTTTAGGAGACGCCGCAGGTCAACCAAGAGCCGAATCTCCGTGTCTGTTTTGCTAAGCTCTCCGTTTGCTGTTCGGAACGGCATAATAAAGTACTCGCAGTACAATATTTACAGTTGCTTACTTGTTTGTTTCGGGGAGACGATAGCTAAGGTAAACTAATCTGGACGTAAATGTAATAACCGCCTGGGTGTTAACATAATTGCTAAACCGTCCTTACTTTTCCGTCAAGAGCGGCGGGTAGTAGTGTGAGGTGCGAGTTAGATAACCGATTGGTTTTCACCTTCGAGGGCGACGATGTGAGTATGATTTTACGCTGCCGTAGCAGTTGTACATGTCGTAGTGGTATCCCATCTCCCAGCTTGATTCGGGATTTGTTTGGAATATGGTAAGGCGATAACTACTTCAACCCACGTATGATACATACGGTTGTTGTCAGCTATCTCACGCTAATAACGACACACGCAACCGGTTGTGTGCGGTCTTAACCCTCGTTTATACAGTTGTTGGCAACTATCTCACGCTAGTAACAACACACGCAAAACGTATTATGTGCGGTCCTTGCCAATTGCGCCCTATAATCGCCTCCGAAGATGGTATATTAATAGCTGTCGCTAGGAACTCACGCAGAATGGTACCACTATGTCCGGAAATATAAGGTCCGTCTGATGGTAAATTTGAATACAAAACGGTGCTTATATTTCCGGACAGAGTGGTATTTTGTAACTGTCGTCAACTCGTGTGCGTTGACGGTCGGCGGTCGGCGGACGCTTCAGGTAACTCCAAAGGGGTTCCTATATTTAGCGTCGTCAAAATTAGAAACTCGCTTTCGCTTGTGTTGTGTTGCCATCTACATCTTCTTTTAGGTGTTTCCTGCTAGTGGATCGCCCGGGCTGCTCGTGAATTTCACCTTTACACAGGGCCCAGAAGAAGCACCCACTAACCGAGGGTCCTGCTCCGGTGAGACTTCCAGATATTACGCGTTAACATATATATCATCTACACGTGTTGATTTATCATTGGTTAAGATTGCGCCGCATTTTGTTCAGGTTGCGCCGCATTTGGATCAGATTGCACCGCATTTGGCTCAAGTTTCACCGTACAATTATGTGTAACGCATCTCCCAGATATTTTACGAGTACAGAGTTCCTGGTTGGGTATCGGACATAGTTTTATAGGGTTTGCGGGATTTAACCTTCGGCCATGAACCCCTTGCTATATAAACATGTCGCGTATTTGAAGATGTTACTGCTGTGCCAAGTTCTTCCTGTGCCTGGGACACATGGGTAGAGCCGCCCACGTCTCCGTCTTCACGCCAACGGGGTTGGGGCTGCACTGTTACACCCGCTTACTCGGCCAAGACCCTGGGAGATTCGCCGGAGTTGAAGAAGAAGTTGGAGGCGTTTCGAGGCTTGTACGGAAGCGGGGACGTTAGGCATGACCTGGCTCTTGTGAGGTTAGTTGTCCTCAGCGCTCGGGTCACGATTGTACCGTAGGAGTACGGAATATTGTATGGTTTTGTTGTTGTCACTCTTGCATGTTTATGTCACCATGAGGTGTATTGTCCGTTAGCACTCGTGTCACGAGTGTAGCGTAAGAGTACGGAATATGGTAGCACGGGCCGTTAGGCGCGACCTGATTCTCGTGAGGTGAGATGTCCTCAGCAGTCGAGTCACGAGTGTACCTTATGATTAAGGAATACCACTCTAAAAAAACGGATAAACGGACTCTAATAAATCCCATTAAAAAAACGTAAAAGTTAGTCCAAGGTTTATATTTGGACGGAAATTTAAGAACTGTTGAGGTTTTGATATGAAATCCAAACGGTCCTTTCATTTCCGTCCAGAGTGGTATCATTTTGTTTTAGTCATTATTACGTGTTTGTGTCGCCTCTATGCTTCCTCGACGAGGTTTTTTGTTGTCACGCCCGTCCTTGTTGGTGTTGTTTTCTTCTTCCTTTTCACGGCGTGATTGTGACCGTGCACTACAGCAGTTTAAGACCTTTTCGCTCGCTCGGCATGCGTCGTTGACGTTGAAGTTGAGCAATAAATTGCTCCTCCGAGCTGTAAATAGCCCCCCTGAGGTATATATAGCTCCTCTGAGCAATACACAACTCCTCCGTGGCTGCTTGGCGAGTGTGAAACAACCCATCCATATCTGCTCTGGTACTTAAAGGCTTGCGAGTCCTACATGTTGTACTGAAGTATATAGGCAACTGGCAAACCTCCGACCGTGCAGTTGTGATCAATTTTCAACCATGAACTTACCTTTACTGTCGTTCGTTTTTTTTAATTCCTCGAGCGGGTGAGTAAAAATGGATATTAATCCTTTTGGTACTGCACTGCCGTAATTGGTTAAAAACACTTAGAATTTAACTATAAAGAGGACAAGTTTAGGAGTGTGAAAAGAGTTTAGTTACGCGCACCAAACTTGTATATACGTGTCGTGTTTCGAACTGTCAATGGCTATCGTTGCTGCTCCTTTTGTCTGTTGAAGGCATGCACGTAAACCCGTTCACAGAAAATAAAAGGCTTCGACTACTAGTATTTTGTTTTAATCCTCAGGCGGATGAGTAAAAATAAAGCTTAAGCTCGCCACACTTCCACGTATGTGTCGCCGTCAAACTATTGCGTGTCAAATTATCAATTGCTCTCTCTTCGCTTTTCCGTTTCTTGTCTTGCCGAAGGTACGTAAACTCAGTCGCAGAAAAGAAAGGCTTCGACAAGCAGCGGTTGCTGCATTGCAAGTGGGACGACATCATCCCTTCGGAGGAGGACCTCGTAAGAGAGCCTCTACTGCGCGAACTGTGCCTCTGGCCCCCTCCTTCTGACGTAGCTGCTCGTGATTCTCTTGGACCTGAGGAGGTCCAAAATGGGGAGGCCAGAAGTGAAGAGGTCCGAGTCGGGGAGGTCCGAACCGGAGAAATTCGAAAAGGAGGGGACGCTAGTGCGCCGCGTGATGGAGGCGTGGAAGAAGCCAAGGGGGAAGGGGATGTGTCGGCGGAGGTGGTGGGCGAGAGGGGAGCGGGTGGGGTGCAGCAGCCGGGAAACGAAGGCCGTGGCGGTAAATTACCTGGAAAAGCGAAGGCAGGAGTGAGGCACGGGGGAGAGAAAAAAGGAGGCTGCATTGAGGCGCGGTTCGAGGTGCTGCAGCTGGTCAACAGGAAGCTTGCCGACGCGATGCCGTACCTCGATTTGTGTCAGGTGATGCGGGTTGGTGGGTTGTGCTCCAGGGCGAGCACGATTTTCGATGAGGGGGAGCTAGGCACGAGGACTGCACGAGTGTGAGGTCGTATAAAATCGGCTCTCGTCCCGATGTATTTGTATTTGTATGATCTCGGGGCTGTGTGATGTCGTAGTTGGCATTTGTCTGGGTGCATTTTTTAACGTTTTATCTCGATTACGCGTGTGAATATCGCATGGCATGTTCACGCTGGTCCACCGCCTTTGTAAGCAGTGCACTGCAGATGGCTTGCACTGTGCCGTGTGCACGTTCGCGGCATATTTTCATCCAAGGCGTACTCTTACGTTCTTCCGAATCGGCCTTGGGTCAATGATTGATTGCAATCCAAACAAGATCTAGAAGCGATCAACATTGTTGCCTTTTTTTAATCCTTGGCATGTTACCTTTTGCGTATCCGTGGCAGGTGGGTCGCAAGTGGTCGGCAGCGGCCCTGCTATCGTCAGGCCGAGGACTGATTTTCCGCGCCATCAAAGAGCCGGTACTTCTTTCGGCATTGGCTACCACTGCCTACAACGACGGCGGGCAGTTCGATCTCAACCTCAGCCGCTCAAAGGTACAAGAACCTCGTTCAACTGTACGTCGATCCTTTTGACGCGAACCCGCTCAACTTTACTATCACGTTTTTAGTACTACACTCCCGGTGTCATACTGTACTTGAGTACGGGGATAAAACACTCGAAAGTAGACTATCATCATTTTAGGAGATGGAAAAAGGGGTACCTGGTAGTTAAGTTGAACGCTTTGTGGGGATAAAACCTTGGAATTTGACTATTAATAGGGTAATTTTGTAATTTTAGTGTTTGGAAAGGGGTTTACGACAACCCGTAGAGTACATCTGCCCGTAGCATGGGCATTGTACCGAGATTATCTGGTGACGGCCTCGTCCACTTCGATCACTCCTTCTTTCTCCTTGCTTATCCTTCTACTTTCCTATACTCTTCTTTCTCTTCTTTGATTTCCACTTTTTGGCCGCAAGCGCCTATTTCCAAACTATCTTCTAGTGTCTTATCATCACAAGTGATCTTCTCAGACACTTCGGTGCCACCTCTACAGCTCTTGACACAGAGTCAGAGCCTCCACACGTTTGAACTTTTTTCTGTTCAAAATGACGTTTGTGCGAGAGGGCCTGTCAGGCATGGTCAGTTGCTACGGCCGCCAGAGGTCGCGGTAGCTTGCGCTGCCGTTGCCACGGCGGCACCGTTGATATCGGCAAACGAGCTAAGTTGTCACACGACACGTATAATATGTGAAAGTGTGGTGAGCTTAAGCTTCATCTCTACGCATCCGCCGGAGGATGGAAACAAGATGTCAATAGAGGGCAGTGCGTTGTTTTTCACGTAGCAGAGCAATGTAACAAAACTGGACTTGTCGAGGTTAGTAGCGCCAAGAGGCCACCCTAAGGTTTCTCGCAGTTGGCTGAGCTAAAGCTTGTGTTGCGGTGGAGACCGCACGAGCAAGGTGTACAACGTTGCTCGCATATCGATGCATGCATGCTATGGAAGGGGTAACACTTCATTTTTCTGAGGCTACTTACTTGAGGAGTCATATAACCCCCACCAACCAACGACGATATTAAGTAGCTGGTATTTGTTTCGTCTACTTGATACCTGGTACTTGATACTTCATGAGCCCCGCCAGCCAAAAGTAGTTTGGCCAAAACTTGCTGCCCCTATCGTCCGCACGTCTGTCGTCAATCTAAAAAAATCAGGTGAGATAATATAATCCGTGGCCGTAGTCCTTTAGGACCATAGAGACCCAAGATTGGGGGGCATCTACTGTGCTGTTCATACAACACAAAGGGTTGTGCCTCCGGGTCAACTATTGTTGTGCTAGCAACGACAATGAAGTGTGACGTGTGTTTTTGATGGCACTGAAGTCGGTGGCATAAACGAACACCGAGATGAGGCCCGAACAATTCCAAGCAGCGTAGTTGTGCAGCACTCACAATGTTTCCTCTCTATGATATGATAACGCGTATTTCAAACTGCCAGGTTCCTGTGATCGCAAGCCACAACACTTAATATTCGAAATACTACGTTAACATAACCGCTCGCGGTTTTTGCCTCGGTCGTTGCTCGGCCTCCTCGTTTTTTTTTAATGTCCAGGCGGCCAAGCACATCCACCTTGGACAAAGCGACACGGAAGGGAGGTGGACAGTATTTGGTCAGGCGTTCAGACAGGTATAATATTTGTCCGGTTCGACGTTTGGTATATATTCGTATGAGAGGGGTTTTCTGGATTCGTTGTCATGGGTGTGGATGGTTGCAAGAAGCTTCCTGTGTTTGGGAAGCCGGGGTCCGACGATCAGTGATACTGCACAATACATGTTGTTCACGAGTGCATGTTGAAGTCTACCTAGTCGAGCGGCGCACGTTATAGTGCGGAACGTTATACCACTGTGGGCGTAAATTTAAGGACCGTTTGGCATTTATAATCATGCCGACGGTCCTTACATTTTTGTGCGTAAATACCAAGCGGTCCTTACATGTTCCTCTGTACGATGTAGTAGCTCGGTCTGTAATCCTAAAGAGGAGAAACTTATACGCTTCGGCGTCTTGCAAGATTCCTGTCCTAGACTCTTCATTTTCCTCTGGGTTATTTTGGGCGAATCGGTTTCAGGAAGGCCGTCGGTCTTCCGCTCATCAAGTGCTAGTTTCACTATCAGTCGGGCTGCGTTACTCCTTTTTTAATCCTCATGAATATCCGGGTACAAAAAAGAATCGCCCAGTACCCCATACGCTTTCATTCGTGTACCGGTTTTGGTTTGACTGTACCACACATACTTTGTTTTGACCTCACTCCTGCAGTGATGGCGCGTCTTGGACAAACCGCGAAACGTGCTCAAGCGTATGCGCAACCGGTCCCATTAAACGTTTTTTTATGCTATCACTCCGTCGCAGATGAATACCATGCACCCGAGGACCCTCCGCACGCACACCAAGCTGTACAATTGCGTGTTTATGGGCGAGCAAGCGCAAGACGCTGGGGGGCCGTACCGAGAATCGTGGTCCATGTACGCGCAGGAGCTACAGGTGACATTCTGCCTCAACAAGTTTGGGACCCAGATACAGTGGGAGTCTCCCTATAGTGCCGTTGAATAGTGCCACTTCTCTCTATAGTGCCGGTGAAGTATCTTGGCACGGCTAGAATCCGCTATAACTGTACCAGTATATGTACCGGTACTATACCCAATAGTGCCGGTGTCCGGTATACTTCCGGTTGCGTTGGCTGGCACAGACGGGCACTATAGGGAGACCACCACTGTATAGCGACAAAAAAAATGACAAGTGTGGTATCATACATATTATCAGCCGTCCTTTATGGTGTCATAGTGTGAGCAAGCTGTATAATAAGTGGTATCATTCAGCGCGCATGTCGTGCAACTCATTGCGTTCACGTCGGGGTGCTCCCTCTGCGTGATACCCTTGCCTGCCCCAGTTGGCCAGTGGCAAGGGTTGCGTCGTGTGGCCGAGGCTGTTGTCGTCAGTCGTCATTGTTTTGGGCACTCTTTGCCCCTGTAGTCCCGAAAACGGGTCAAACCCCAATAAAACTGCACCCGCCATGGTTGTTGGGGATACACTCCTTGTACTTGGAACTAGTGCGGCATCGTTGTTGCAGTGGTAATGGGGGGTTAACTATAGGCGTTTTTTGGAACACACTATTTGGGACTACCGGTAGTATTGGATGTAGCATGATGTATGATGTATGATGTATGATGTATGATGTCGAATCCTTTTTTGCCGAATCCTTTTTTGCAGCACTAAAAGGGTTTAACCTGGGCCTCATTCCGGTGATGCGTTAGTCTAGTATCGCCCTGCTGCATGTAGCCGTTCAACACTTTTGTGTGTTTGCTGCCCTGCTGAAACAGGGCGCAGTGATAAATTATTGCATCTCCCTCGATCGCTGACAACTTTTTAGCCCCGAGGCACCGTTTTTTTGTAGTCTACCACGCTGCCGAGTGATACGTCTCACACCTCCCTCTCTCGTGCTGAAAACTACATAGCACCGCTGCGCCATTTTTCTCAGTCTAGCGTGCTGTCGAGTGATATTTCCCACACCTTCCTCCGTCCCCCGCCGCTGACAACTGTGAATGCCTTCGTAGCGCCGTGTTTTTTCGCCAGTCCACCGAGCTACCGAGTGATATTTCGTACGCCTCCCTCCTCTGGTGATAACTCTGCTGGTAACGTGTACTGTAACCCCTTTAGAGATGCACCCACTTTTTGGGGACGAACTACTTGAATTTTGTGTGAATATGTTTTGCAGCTCCTAAAGGGTTAGTGCCCCCATGGCGCCGTTTTGTTTTCGCAGTCTACCGCGCTGCCGTTGCTGATTCGCACTCCGAACGGGGTGCACGCGGCCGGCATGGGTCGGGATCGCTACGTGCCCAACCCTGGTGCGACGTCGCCGGCCCAGGTGGAGATGTTTGTCTTCCTCGGAAAGATTATGGGACACGCCATGAGGTGGGTAGTAATTATCCTCAGCTTTCTATTAATAGGGCTGTGGGTTGGCTGACCTATAAGTCATCGACTAGACCTAATAGTCACCGATTACTAGGTATTACGGTTATTGTGGTTGTGTGCGGTAATTTGCGGAGTCTGTGCGCCTTTGCGTCTGACTGGCGCCTCTTTGGCTGCACGTGTGGTGTTTATTGATACCTACCAAGTCAGTGAGGTGATTTTTACTCCGCCACCCAACTGTCAGCTAGCCGTGGAGTCCGGCCAACTCGGAGCCCTACCGCTTAGCCATGCCTAATGTAGCTAATGCGCCCGAATATCTGGTGCTCAGTCGCGCTTGCAGCACTTGAAGCGGCGATGCCCCGAAGGAAAGAACTGCTGGCATGGAGCTTGCGCTATCGTGGTTCTAGAGCGCACCCACTCCGATGGTATCACAATTGGGGGCGTATGTTGGCTGTCTCCAAGTCTTTGACTAGTTACTATTACTAGTTGTTATTTGGCTAGGTACTTCGTATTACAGTTTATTGCGTGCAGTAGCTTGTGGAGTTCTGCATCCTTGCATCTGACTATTAATAGTGACTATTAATATACTCGTAGCAAGTTTGTGGCTCGACGTGTGGTGCTCATGAATAAATACTACAGTAAGTCAGCTAGTCGCTTTTACTCCGCCACCCAGCTGATAACTGCAAGTAAGTAACTACAAGTGTAGTCCAGCCAACTCGCAGCTCTTATGTTAACATTATTGGCACTATTGACGCCGTCGATGATGTTAATCAAGCTACCGGGCAATTACCAGCTTTGTGTAGACTGATTTTATATTTCGAGGTTATCCGAGAGAAAATGCAACAGTACCGCGCGGTAGCAGACCATTATCTCGTAGGTATCATGAATGGCCCATATTGGTAGTTATGAACCCTTTTCAGGTTGCGCATACGTTTTTGGGGACTGATAGCTACCAATATGGACCATCGACCATACCAATATATTTGCAAGCCTGTTGGCGTCGAACAGCGCCACTATATGCTGTCAAACCTGCATCTGGGGCTTGTATTTCAGAAAGTTCAAATGTATACTGTATTCTGAAGCACAGTGGTAGGAATTACTGTGATATCATTTTTGGCAGTCCTACAAAGGGTTATCAGGTGGTGTACCCCCTTTTGACCATTATCCTTGGTAATTTGCCGAACCCATTGAGCAGGTCTCACGAGTTCATCGGACTGACGTTGTCAAGCGTGGTGTGGAAGACGCTGGTGGGACAAGAGGTGCACCGAGATGACTTGGACAGAGTCGATGTGCTTCTCACCAGGAGCATGCAAGACATCCGCAAGATACATCAGAAGGGTAAGCGAACTCTTATTTTTCTTCTTTGTTTTTCAAAAAAAAAAATCCTTCTTTTCTTTCTTTTTTTCTGTTTCTTTTTTTTTTGTCGTTGCTTTTATGTATCCGTCTTCTGGACACGCCGTGGTCACAGGTGTCGTCCCTTCTCCCCCCCGGCACATGCCTTCATTTTTTGCCGTGCATTTGGTAAGCGCTTTTTTACCGTGTTGCGGTTGGTGTTAACTCCATTAGAATTGCGCCCACGCTTTTGGGGGGGGGGACACTTGTTAGTACTGTGGGGTAATGTTGGCTGTATGTAGTGAAAGGGTTAACCTCGACTACAATTTAGACACTCTACACCACGGCAAACCACGACTCAATCCACTTGGAAGGCGTTATAACATGATACTCATGGTTGTCCTTTTCTCCGCACCCGACCGCCACGTACTGTGCGTTATACACGCGTTTTACACACGGCCTTTTCCGCGACAAAGATCCGTACAGCCCACGAATCCATGGCGAGAAAAAAAAATGCGGCCTGTTGACCCTTGTTCTATCACGCACGGGAGTCACCCACCTATATATCGTTGACGAGGTCATAAACCCCGTAACACGCGCGATCGAAGTATCACACTCAGCTTGCAAATACGAGTTTTGATGATTGCTTCGGTCTCACAGGTGGAGTTTCTTTTCAATGTTCGTCAATGAATTGCGCCCTAAACCTCTTGATCCCTACCGAAACTGTTCCAGGCGTCACCCGCGCGATCTTCTCCGACATCGTCATGGAGAATTTCACAGCTCTGTCCCTGGATGACAGAGAGGTCGAGCTCAAGCCAGGCGGCAAGAATATGCCGGTGACGTGGGACAACCGTTTAGAGTGAGTGTTTCGATAGGGGTAAGGATAACCATATAATTTTTCTGCGGCCACTGTATGCATATGAGGAGCTCTCCGCCTCACACACCCACTGGCTTCCACAAAAATGAAAGTGCACCCGATGAATCGTCCGACGGGCTAGGTATCGAACACTACAACGATAGTTGGTACCGGTAACATAGGTTGTTAGTCTAGTTAGTCTAGTTAGACTGACTGAGCTTTATCGCACAGTCAGTCAGAGACGTTTCCCGGCAAATTCTGCCATCCCTAATGTATATATATACTATGCGTCCAACATAGAAACCCTTTCGCGGCCCCCGTTCCGTTCCTCGTGTAAACGGGGCGTAGGTTTCCGTTTCTCGATAGTCTTCTGAAACGCATGTACCTTTTCTAATTATTTCGCGGGTACAGTAGAGGTCCCTCTATAGTGCCGGTTGAGTAGTGCCGGTTGCCCGAGATACACTGCCTGCGAACTCGCTTGGCGCAGATGGGAACAACAAGTAGTGGCAGTGTGAGGAGTAGTGCCGGTTGCCGCTTTAGTGCCGATATTTCCGGCTGGCACATACCGGCGTTATAGCATAGAGGGACCACTACTGTCTTGTATATGTATACCGCGTGTATCGAAATTTATTCACCAGCAAGCTGTCGAAGCAATGGTTTCATATCCCTCGTTTGTCTCGGTAACCTGACGTGGCTGACCTGCGTTTGCTGTAGTTTGGTTGCAGTCGTTGTGGGCCCCCCTCGCCCTCGTCATTAGGAACCGCTTTTGCATGAGTACGTACATCTATCAGCATTCCACACCGGGCATCTTTTCAATGACGCTGACGACAGCATCCAAACCATCGCCGTTGGGGCGATACGACCTGCACCCCATACGACCTATCCTTATGGAACAGAGGAAGTATACGTTTACTGGGTACAGTATACCGTGGTCGGCCTCGCTCTCGCCCATTTTAAATTAACGCCCCTGTATGATGGTGCCACCGCATATCCCAAACCCACCAAACTGTAGGTACGCTGACCTGGTGGAGACCCAGCGGCTTTCTGAGTGCTGCAGCATGGTCAAGCACATTCGGAAGGGCCTATCGATGGTGGTGCCCATTGCGGTGAGCTCGTGGAGGCAACGAAATAACCAGCGAACTCGTGTTACCCCACGAACACCAACATGTTCCACACGCAGTTATCCTTTTCTATTGGATGCCTCCTATTAGCAATGTATATTTGTAAATCTAAAGTAATGCAGCGCCAGTGATATGTATCGGCGTGCTGGTGCTGTTACCCAGTGGAGTACAGTGGTATACCCAATTTAATATCACCTCGGGACAGGCCATTTCAGTGGTCTTGTCTCCATGTTTTGCGTTAACTTTCGCTACTAAAACATCCCCCACATATTCCAAGTAGTTCCCCCTAAAGGGACAGGCCGAATTCCCTTGTCTTATCCACCAGGAAGTCTTAAACCGAATGGTCTTAAAGTGGGTATACCGCTGTATTTCATTGCTTATGAGCTAATGCGATATTCTCATTTACACCGGGCCTAACAATAGGGACTCCTTCCGAAGATGCTGCTCTGTTTGCCTTGTGCTCTTGATGGGCGACACTGCGTCGTGCGAGCGCTTCACTATTTTGCTGGTGTGGGCGGTGTACTTGTGTTGATAGCAACTCTCTCGCGGTCAAGACGGGCAGTATTTGGCGACGTCGCTTGCTGCAATTGCTGGTGCTGTTGTTTGACTCTAACAGTGGGTGGCCCTACGCACCGGGCATCCCTTTCCCGTCCCGTACACATGCACCCCCATTTGGTTGTTGCATGTCTAGGTGCTGGAGATGTTTAGTTGGGAAGAAGTGGAGACCATGATCTGTGGCAAGCCGGAAGTGAACATCGACCTGCTCGAGGTATGATACAGTAGAGGTCCCTCTGTAATGCCGGTTGCCCTCGATAGTGCCTGTGAAATCGCTTGTCACAGATGGAAACAACCAATAGTGGAAGCGTGCCGGTTTTTGGCTGGCACATATGATACCGGCATTATAGAGGGACCACTACTGTATCAACTGTGATACCGACGCTTCGGCTGTCAGAAAATATTGGGAGTGAGTACTCGTACCGGTAGTTGCTGCACATCAACCATTTTCGGCTTATTTTTCCTCTGAAGTCCCAAAGCTATCAAACCAACGAGCCACGCCAAGAAACCGAAAGATAGGGACCCCTCCCGAATCAGGGATAAGTCATGAAGGGATATATCATACTGCTAAACCTGGTGCTGGTATGATGCATATTTCGTTTACATTGAAGATTGGGATTGAGCCTTCAGGAAGAATACGTGCTTGCACCCGTGTAATGTACGATGCAAACGAACGATTGGAGCGAAGCACAAATGTCGAATATATTTGTGTTTGCGCCGCCCCTTGCGTATCACTGTCTTCGAGGCGACTTGTCGTTGCAAGTAGATCCTACGCTGTTAGCTTGAACCGAATGGTGAGATAACTATGTAAATTATAACTGGAACACGATACCGATTCGATGCTCACCATGCCCAACAGCTTTTCGCTGTACTTAAGCATGTCAGAGTTATTCTGTGTGGTACGATACCTCGCTAAACCAATTCCGTACCATGCTACGCCGAAGTGCGTCTTACTAATGTCACACCATTCGATATGATTCGATTTGATACGACACAATAACCCACCGCATCGCATCTCACCATTTCCACACCATAACACACCGAATGACGTCTTGCCATTGTAGGCCGTGACGGAGTACTCTGGATGCAGAAGGGAACAGCCGCACATCAAGCTCTTCTGGCAAGCCCTTCGCGACTTTTCGCCAGAGGAACGCTCGATGCTCGTCAAGTTTACATGGGGACGGTGAGAAAAGGTTCAATACTGACTATTTATAGTCTATATCGAAGACTACTGAATGTGCTGTTTCCTTGGCGGTTTTTATCTACTGTCGACATTATGCCTTGCCAAAATAAGTTTATGCCGGCCTTTATTCGGCATGATAACACGTTTATTCTCGTGGTTAACATTTTTCCGTTTGACGCCATTCAAATCTGGTGAAGTTAGTCATGCCTCTCACCCGACGGAGTGCTATGTAACCAACAACTTCCCTGCAACTTTACCTGCGCGTGCTCGGCCTCACATTATCGGACTCGCCTACCACTGACGGCCGAGGGTTTCGGCCAGAGCTTGAAGCTTCAAAACTAGCAACTAGTCGTAAAGTCCAGCTAGCTCACAGTCTCTACCAAACACCCTGTTTCCTAGCGGGTTTTCTCTGTTGCCGACACTCTACCTGGCCAAAACTGTTCCCCGCAACGTTTATTGCGTTGACTCTGCTTGATGTCATAGGACTCGCCTACCACTCACGGCGGAGGGTTTCAGCCAGCGGTTCAAGCTTCAAAACTTCGAACGCTCACCTGCAGACGACTACCTCCCTGTCGCGCACACTTGCTTCTTCAGCCTTGAGCTGCCGGCCTACAGTTCGCTCGAGGTAAGGGCTACTCGGCGTACAGTTGTGGTCTGCGCATACCTTGAATGCCAGGGGTACTGGTCTCGTGTGCGTACAGCGCGTGACAGTATTTCAGAAACGGCGAGTGATTACCATTCGACTCGACTTGTGCACGAAACATACGAACACTATTTTCATATTTTAGGATATATCCCCTGCCTCACATGCGAACTTCCAGGTAGAGTCTCGCCGGAAACCAACTTGTTTTAAGGTGTAGCGTTTCGTATCTGATGAGTAACGTGCGCTTATTTTACAGATTTTCGATGCGGTTCCGTCGCACTCACCACAAGGTTTTGTGACGGAGCTGCCCGGCTATCCCCTTTAGACCTTAAGACCTACACTCACCTTTTTGGGGACAAAACACTAGGATTTAGTGTGAGATACGTTTTTCAGGAGTACAAGGCTAGCATTCAACCCCCATGCGTCGACACACCCTTTCTTGACGCTACGTACGTACCGTGTGTTTTTGACACGAACGAAACCGAGTGTCAATCTTTGCCCGCGCTAAACAAAAAGGAACCCCTTTCGAGTTGCCTGAAGCATCGCCCGTCCAACAACCCACACAAGTTAACGACAGTTACAACTATTTATGTCATACCCTGCTGCGCGAGTGCCTACCGCAGTGACAGCTATACTAAAAAAAAATCCGCGCGCCATTCGGGCGTTACGTTGTGAAGGTGATGAAGGAGCGCTTGCGCAACGCGATCTACAACTGCCAGGCCATCGATGGGGACGATAACTTCGCCGGCATGCAGGCGGCTGCCATGGGATGGGATTGGGAGGAAGATGAGGAGGACGAGGACATCTAACGCATACTCCAGATTCCGGGACAGTGACAAGAACATGAGGAGGAGGATGGCATGTGTTCCATACTCCAGATTCAGCGACAGCAACAGCAGGGTCTACTCTTGTCGTATTTGTCGACGAGGGTCTGCTTCGGAGGCATTCGTCGTATGCTTTTCGACGGGAAAACTCGATTTGACTTGAGACTTGCGACTCCTGCAAGGTGCTCAGGATGGGGCCTGCGCCGGTATGCAGGCGGCTGCGATAGGTTGGGGTTGGGATCACGATGAGGAGGTCGAGGGCAGTTAAGAACAGTCCACTTTTTTCGTACTTTGTCGATACAGCAGGAGGCTTTCCCGAAAGGGGTCAGCCCTGCTGGCGTCCACTTTTTTCCGGTTTGAGATCACTCCAGATTCTGCGACAGCGACGGCAGAGTCTGCTTTAGAGGCATTCGTATTAATACTGTGGGGATTTTCCTATAGTGCCGGTTGCTCGCTATAGTGCTTGTGAAATAATTTGGCAAATGTGGGAGTGACCAGTAAAGGCAGTATCCAAAGTAGTGCTGGTTGCCGCTATAGTGTCGGTATTTCCGTCTGGCACACACCGGCGCTATAGAGGGGCCACTACTGTATTAATAGTATGTTTTTGGACGGGGAAACTCGGCGTTTTGACGTTTGACTGCATCGACAGGGCCTACTTTAGAGGTACCTAAAGTACCCTTTTTGACGTGAAAAGTCATTAGCGACAGGGTTTACTTTGGAGGCATTCCTTCTACTGTAGTTTTTTTTTCGACGGGAGAACTCGCTTTGACATGCGGCTTTTGTGGTACGTTTTTGGACGAGAAAAATCGCTTTGACGTGTGACTGTGACTCCTACCGCAAGCGGTTGAGGATGCAGGAAGATCAGGCTGGGGCAACTTTTTGCACATCAGGCAGATCATAATCTAGATCATCTAGATCATCTAGATCATCTAGATAATCTACAAAATATCCTATAGCTGCCATTCTGGGATGTTGTGCAGGATCTGCATATGTGGAGTACAGGCCCAACCCATGAGACATGTGCTAGGTCATGCAGATCGTACGGCTCCCACCCGGCAACATGAGCTAGACCGTACAGATCTTCCCTGAAACATCTAGACCATCAAGGGGGGATAGATGATAGATCATCTGTTCGACGTATGCAACATTTCTACGAGCGTCCGCTTCGGTGTCCAATTGTTTCGGATTGGTGAGCCAACTTGCTCCCTCGCAGTGTGGGCCTGCAAAATTCCCCTTTCCGTTATGCAACACGTCGTGCTATTGGGTCTGGCCAGGGGCACCCGCGACGACACCCGGTTGCTGTTGATCTATTTGCAGAGGATGTGGTTCCGGTTGGCACGGTTGCTCGTGTTTTGCAGAGCATGTTTTCGATATCGGAGTATTTGTTTTCGTTCTCCTGGTAGCTCTTGATTGCAGAGTGTGTTTTCGTGCTCCTATGTTTTCGTTGTGGGGTTTGTGTGGGTTCGTTTGGCATTTTGCGTGAAGGGGCTGAAGAAACCGCAACCGATACGGTGTTAGCATGTACCAGGTATCATACAGGGAGT
>JBBMKB010101927.1:0-10298 GCA_037833945.1 Alaria marginata | reverse complement strand
GGTTACGTCCTCCGTATGACACATTCTACGGTAGAGGTTCACCATTCTTTTTTCTGAAGCTCCTCACTTGAGGAGCTCTTACACCTCGTGCAAAAACTGGTTTTAAGCGAACTGAAAGTGCAATCCGATGAACAAACCCGTGGCCGATCTATACAAAAAACCGTATTGCAAAAATAGAATGACAATCCGACGATTTCGGGTTAAGGAGCCCCGTCATCCAGGAAGTAAAAACGCCAAAAAGTAATACGACCTCTATCGTAGAACGCGTCAGAAATCCAATGGCACTGTTAGTGTTACGTCCTCCGTATCCCCCTTGTTTTGCGCTTGTTCCGTTTTGCTGCGCAGCGTGAGGTACGGACCTCCGGAGAGCTTAAGCCTGCGGGACAACCGCATGACGGACGGGCCGTTGGGAGTAGTGGTATCCGCGCTGGGAAGGAGCTCCCTCCTGAAACTCGACTTATCGGAGAATCGAGTGGGGGAGTCGGCCATGGGAAAGCTGTGCGCTTTTTTGGGAGAGGATAACTGCTTAGAGGTGGGTTTGTTATGGCGAGGGTTAAATTGGTACGATGATACCGGCAGCACGTTTTAGCCGAAACAGTTTCTGGACGACATGGGCTCCTTAACCCAAAACCGTCGGAATGTCATTCATTCGTGTTTTGAAAAATTGGTGGTTTTTATATATATACCTGGGCCACGGGTTTTTAGATGGGATTGGACTTTTTAGTTTGCTCACTAATATTTTCGTGGGTGAGGTATAGAGTTTCGCCAGTGAGGAGCTCCAGAAACAAAAATGGTGCACCTCTACCGTAGGATGCGTCCGATACCGTATCGATTTGTATTTTTTGGTGTATCGATATCGGATCAATGTGACACTTTGCTCGTCGATATCGAACCTGATTGTTCAATTTCAACATCGATATTTGTTCCTCGATACGGTATCGATTCAATACGTCGTTTATCGAAATCGAATCGGCCTCACGTATTTGCGGAGCTTGGTCCTGTCAGCGACAAAGACCGGAGGCGACGAGATGCGTCCTATGTGTATATATTCGTATTCTCGACTTTCGAAACATTTCATAGTGAATATCGAATATCGAACCTCGAATGTCGAAAGTCGAAAATCGAAAGTCGAATATCGACTATCGAAGATCGAAATTCGGATTGAATATTGAATATCGGGTATCGAATGCATAATCGAACATGGAATATCGATTATCAAAAATCGAATATCGGACATGAAATATCGACTATCGAATATCGAAACCATATCAACCTTGTGTGTATTTTATCGAGGCCTTATCGACTTGGTTTTTCGTTTGTCGACATAGAAAATTAGTCGATTTGCTTCGATACCCATCGCGTTATGTCTCCTCCGCGACGAAGATCGGAGATGGCGAGGCGCTTCCCCTTCTCTGTGCCTGATACGCTGAACAAAGCGCTTCGACGTTTCAACAAGCATCGATAGTGTATCGATTTGATTGTTCGGTTGGTAGTGTCTCGGACGCGGGGTCAATACGCAATACTCTACCTTTTCCGTAGATCCTATGTAGTCACACCTATCATAAGCAATGCGTGAACAACCTGTAGACAATGAATTTTACACCGGGCAGATCTGTGATCGCTTTCGCTCAACCGACTTCGTTTTTCGTTTCTGCCGATATCGCATGATATCGTATGATATCGTATGATATTGTATGCTATCGTATCGCATCGGTCAGACCTTAATCCTGTCCGCGACCAAGATCGGGGACTGCGAGATCCTTCCTCTGTGCGACACGCTGCGGAACAACGACACTCTCCTTTCTCTCACCTTAAGGTGAGCGTTAGGTAGCACACAAAAGGGCCAATTATGCGACGCGTTCTACGATAGAGGTAGCATTTTTGGCTTTTTTATTTTCTGGATGAGGGGGCTCCTTAACCCAAAATCGTCGGAATGTCATTCAATTTTTGCAATATGTTTTTTTTGTGTAGATGGGCCACGGGTTTGTTCATCGGATTGCACTTTCAGTTTGCTCAAAATCAGTTGTTCGGTGAGGGTATAGCGCTCCTCAAGTGAGGAGCTTCAGAAACAAAATGGTGAACCTCTATCGTAGAATAATGGGTCAGGCAATATATAGTAGGCGTGTGGGATTCTTGCTACCCATGGACTCGGTACAGGGTTGCAGCGGTACGCTAGGAAAACGCTCGTTTGAACTACCTCGGACGTCATAGACTTCGGCACCAGGATGATTTAGATCGTGATATTGTAGATGATCTAGATGAAGATCGTTGCAAACAAGGAAAAACGAAAATTCGACGATTTTGGGCTATTATGGGGCGCCCCTCCATCCAGAAAAAGCTTCCGCAAAAAGAGTCTCCATGCATGCTACGGTAGGGGGGGGTGCAATTTTCGTTCTGACACTCCCCACTTCAAGAGCTCTATACCCCACCCAAACAAAACATACCCGGTATTATTGAGTTAGAACTGACAGTGCGACATGACGGACAGACTCATGGCCTAGGTAAATTCATACAAAAAACGTTAAATGTGAAACAAAAATGGCATTCCTCGACTATTTTGAGTTGAGGAGCCTCCTCATCCAGGAAAACGATTCAGCAATCCTACAAAGTCGTTTTTTTTACCGAATCGTGACGTCACACTCTCCGGATGGCGGCAAATGCTCGACCAAGGATCTTCCACCAATCAAAAAATTCCAAACAAAAAAATTGACCATACTCAGCAAAACTGCGGGCACAAAATGTCTTACGCGTCACAGCACATACTCAACAACAAGACTCGACTTTCATACGTACACGCGTCGAACCGACGCGTGCTTCTTTCGTCCAGCCGGAACAATTTGCAATCTGCAGGAGCCTCGAGCCTGGCGAAGATGCTGGGATCTCCAGATTGCGGCCTCGAGGAGCTGGACTTGTCGTGGAACTGCTGCGCCGGAAGAGGGACCGTGGAGCTCGGGGAAGCTTTGAGGCACCAGGTGAGGATCCTCAGAAGGCAAATACGAATGGAGTCATTCATCCCACGGTAGGGGTTGCACTTTTTAGAGTCAAACGTTCCTGACCGGTTGAGGAACTACCGGATGGTATAACCATTTTACGAGTGTATTTGTTTTAGGACTAGCGGATAGACATGTTGATCAGGTTGCGCCAGCGAAAACCTTGGAAGTCATGTTTCGGGTGAGATACGGAGCTCCTCGTGTCAGGAAGTCAGGGCCGTATCGCTGCACCCCTACCGTGGGATGACTCGGTAGGCCCCTACCATGATAGGATGGTTACTTCAGGCGCGTGCTGCTTTAGGTTGGTGCATTTCCAAGCCGCCTAAAGCGTATTTAGAACGCATACTACGGAAAGGACGCGTGCTAGCTTACTACTGCGAAGCACTCCACTATTAGTAGTAGCACTTTCTGGCTTTCTTGTTTCTGCATGACGGGGCTCCTTAACTCCAAAATCGTCGGAATGTCACATGATTGTTTGGCAATATGCTATGATGCTATACCTAGGCCATGGGTTTCGTTGATCGGGTCGCATGTTTCATTTAACTCAAAATGAGGTCTTGGATGAGGTATGTACAGAGCTCCTCAAATGAAGAGCCTAAAAAAACAAATTATAATGGTGTCATTATACTGATTGAGTCATCCCACGGTAGGGGTGCAGCAATAAGTTTCTGAGAGCTCCTGGCATGAGAAGCTCAATATCTTTGCCCGAAACATGACTTCCAAGATTTTCAAACGCGCAACCCGATCAACATTTATTGCCATCCATTAGTCCTAAAACAAATACTACACTTGTAAAATCATCATACCAAACGGTAGTTCCTCCCTTTAGGAGCTCAACCGGTGAGGAACCTTTGATCCCGACAAGTGCAACCCCTACCGCGGGATGACTCGATTTTAGTATGGTACCGTAGCATGTGTCCACGGTACTGTAATACTTTCATCAGTATACTATTACGCAGGACCATAGTATATAGCACAAAATATTGTTCTTAAAAATCGGGAAATATACAGGTTTTTGAGTGTGCGCCGTAGGTCCCTATTTTCTATGGTCCCCCGTAATGACACCGTTTTTTTTTTCTTAGATTCCTCGCTTGAAAAGGTCCATAACCCTCCCCCCCCAAAATATGGTTTCGGGGAAGTTTAATGTACAACCCGATGAACAAAAGCGCATGGCCTACTGAAGGTCTACAAAATACATGATATCGCGTGACAAGAAGGACATTCCGACGATTTCTGGTTAAGGTGTGTCCCGTCATTTTCGGAAAGTGTTGTTTGATCAAAAAGTGCTGCCTCCATCGCAGAACGCGTCTGTTGTGTAGTTGGTATACTGTGCCTTCCTTGCCAATTTGTATGAGGGTCCTTTGCTTGAGGAGCCCTAAAGCCTCATCTTCAACCATCGACGCGGAGAAATCGTGAAAGCTTAAGATCGATATTGAATCCTATTGAGGCGTGAGCTACTTTTTCAGAGTTACTATTTGTGTAGCATTTTTTGGCCAAACATGTTTCTGATTGACGGGGCCTCCTTAACCCAAACTCGTCGAAATACCATTCTTGTTCTGAAAAAAAACTGCTGTTTGTTTGAATGACGGGGCTCCTTAGCCCAAAATCGTCGAATACCATTGTTGTTTTGAAAACTGACTGCCGTTGATATGTATGGCGGGGCTCCTTAACTCAAAATCATCGGAATGTAACCCTTCCTTCGCGAAATGGTTGCTTTGTATACCCGGACCACCCGGTTCTTCATCGGATTGCTCTTTTAAGTTTGCTCAAAACCAGTTTTTGGATGAGGTATAGAGCTCCTCAAGCGAGAACCCTCAGAAGGCAAATACTAATGGTTGGTGTACCCCTTACCGTAGCAGGTTGCAGGTATTACCGACCAACAGCCTGACCCTCGCCACCCTTCTGCTTGCCAAACAACCAAAACGAATCATCACGCAGGAGACACTGAAAAAGCTGGAGCTGGCGTACAACAGCTTCTCCGATGCCGGAACGATAGCGCTTGCGATCGCGCTGCTCGAAAACTCCAAGGTGAAGCCTGCAACGGTAGCACTCTCCGGACAGATCACTATCTAGATCATCTGTACAGAGTCACTTCATGGTAGGGGTGCAGCGCCAAGTTTCTGAGCTCCTGACATGAGGAGCTCAATATCCCACCGGAAACATAACTTTCAAGATTGTCGTTGGCGCAACCCGATCAACATTTCTATCCGCTAGTGCTGAAACTAACTCACTCTCAAAGTGATCTTACCAACCGGTGGCTCCTCACTGTATTTAAGAGCTCAACCGTTGAGGAACTTTTGATCCCACAACGTGCAGCCCCTACCGTGGAATGACTCTGGAACATATCCTATATATTCCGTTATGCGATGTTCTACAGGATCTGTATATGTAGGGTACAGATCCAACCCGGAAGCAGTTTCTATCAATAGATCATGCGGGTTGTACGGCTCCTACCCGACCGGCAACATGGGCTAGACCACGCAGATCTTCCCTGAACGATCTAGATCATCCTCCTACCATACTCGATGATCTGTCCGAAGGATATAGATCATCATCCGATGGAAGTCGATGGTCTGTCCGAGATGTTAACGGTAGTGACGCGTCCTCCCTTAGCGATACCATTTTTGTTTCTGAATGACGGGGCTCGTTAACCCAAAACCGTCGGAATATCATTCTTGAATCGCAATACGTATGTCTATTTTACACAGCTAAGCTAGTATGGGTTTGGTGATCGGGTTGCACTTTCAGATTTTACACAAGAAGATAAGTTTCTGGTCGAGGCATAGTCTAGAGCTCCTGGAGTGAGGATGTTCAGAAACAAAGTTGACGGTATAAATATCGGCCGGGTTCCTCGAAATAATGTCTTCGAAGTCATGGCTCCTGTGGGATGTTGAGCTCCTCATGTTAGGAGCTCCGAAACCTCTGCTGCACCCCTATACCGTGGGATGACTCTACAAATCAATTCATATCAAACGCAACGCTCAGGCGGGGTATGGGGCTGACGCGTTCTACGATAGAGGTAGCACTTTTTGGCGTTTTCATTTTCTAGATGACGGGGCTCCTTAACCCAAACTCGTCGGAATGTCGTTCGATTTTTGCGATATTCTATGTTTGTATAGATGGGCCACGGGTTTGTTCGTCGGATTGCCCTTTGAGTTTGCTCAAAATCAGTTTTTCGGTGAGACATAAGAGCTCCTCTAGTGAGGAGCTTCAGAGAAAACATGCTGCACCTCTATCGTAGAATGCGTCGGCTACCCAGATAAGGAGAGCCTCCAAGAAGTCTCTCGACGAGCATAACAAAAAACCGAAAAGTGGGCATGCTGCACCCTATCTGGGGCGATATAAATGAAGGCACGTACCGGGACGGGAGAAGGGAAGGTGCTTGCGACCACGGACTGTCCAGAGGGTTGCTAGGGGTGAAACCTCTCTTACGAGTTGAACCGGAGAATAAAACCTTATTGTCTTAAAAGACTCATCCCACGGTAGGGGTTGCACTTTTTGGGGCTAAACGTTCCTGATCGATTGAGCTCCTCAAGCGAGGAACTATCGATTGGTATTACCACTTTACGGTAACATTTGTTTTAGGGCTGGCGCAAAGGATATTGGTTTGGTCGGGCGACGAATATCTTCGAAGTCGTTTTCCGGCTGAGATATTGAGCTCGTCATGTTTGGAACCCAGAAACTTATTGCTTGCACCCCTACAGTGGGATGACTCAAAAAAGGAATGGAGGGAACACCCGACCAAACCAAATCGTCAGATACAGATAGTGCGGTGTGACCTCGCTGACGCACGCCTGGAAGTTGATCGCATCACTAAATAGTCTCCTTTTCAAGTCGTACACACAATGTAGAGTCATCCCACGGTAGGGGTGCAGCAATATGTCCCTGAGCTCCTGGCACGAGGAGCCCAATATCTCACCCGAAAAATCGTTTTCAAGCTTTTCGTTCGCGCAGCCCGATCAACATTTCTATCCGCTATTATACAGTCCTAAAACAAATACACTCGTTAAATGATCATACCAACCGGTAGCTCTTCACTTCAAGAGCCCAACCGGTAGGAAATGTTTGACCCCAAAAAGTGCAACCCCTACCGTGGGATGACTCTGTGTACCCGATATGTTTTCACCCTTCTACCGTAGATAGATATACACATGATATTATTTGTTTGTAAACAATTGTTGCTGCTGTAGAAATGTCATTCCCTTCATTTATGACATCGAGACAAGTATGAAGGACGGGTGTCCCCACACGAACACTCCTCTATTCCGGGGAAACGTAGTTAATAGGACCAAATATTGGTAGTAAACATAGGCAAATCTATAGGTTTTAGTGCCTACCGTAGGTCCTATTAGCTACGTTCCCCCGTGAACAGAATGGTTGCCTGGGACCAAACCTGGTACGTAAATATAGCCCACCCTCTCTTCCGTGCTTCGCTTTCCGTCCGCATTTCGCAGCTGACATCACTGGGTTTGTCATGGAACCGCGTTGGGGGTAAGGCCAGCCTGGCGCTGTCTCGGATGCTCTGCTTAAACTCGAGCCTGAGAAAGCTCGACCTCGGCGGGAACACCTTGACCGAGGCCGGAGGACGGTCGATCTTAAGGTGAATGAAGCTCATCCACAAACAGACGCGTTTTGCGATACTATTATTGAGAGCACTTTTTGGGGCAAACTACTGTAGTTTCTGAGTGACAGGACTCCTTAACCCAAAAAACTCGTCTGAATTTCTGAGTTACGGGACGTTCCATAACTCAAACAACCGTCGGAATTTCTATCTTGTTTCGCGATATATATATGATTTATTTTGTACGCGTAGGCCAAGGGCTTTTTCATCGTTCATCAGGTTTCACTTTCATTTTTGTCCCACCTTCATTGTTTGGGTGGGGTATATGGACCTTTTTTCCACTTTGAGGAGTCTCACAGAAAAACAAATTTGCGCACCTCTACCGTAGTGTGTTTCACGTAAACGCAACTCGCACATACCACTCTGTCCGGAAACATAATATCCACTTGATGTTCATATTACAACAAAAAAGTTCCGTATATTCCCGGACAGAGTGGTAGAACTGTATATATATATATATATATCCGCTCTAGCTATTCTAGATCATACTGTATTCGGTTGCTAGACCTTGGGAGGGATACGTTGACCGAGCCCGGGGGCGGCAGGTCGATCTCAAGGTGAGTATATCAAACTTCTACACCTCTCACAGGTCACGATCTGTACAATCCAGGCCCTATACGGCCCTTGTCAGTGCGCGTTGCGATTTAATGCAAGATCGCACGGATACCTCACCTTAACTACGTGACAGATATTCGCACGGGTCATTCTGACCCCGCCAGGAAAACATGACCTAGATCTCGTAGATCATACAGGTCAGAAACGTATCTATCCACAACGAACGGTGTATATCACGCAAAAAAAGGGGTTTCGTATGTCGGGGGCAGGCCGATCGTAGGGTGAGCCGCAACCTTTCTTTGAATAGGAAAGGCAACACACACGCTACGATGAAGGTGCCCAATTAGCATTTGCCTTCGGAGGCTCCTCACTTGGGGAGTGCTATATACTGTATACCCCACCCAAACACCGGACTGTTTATTCTTGGCTTGGGTTGTTGGCATTGGATTGTGACGTTCGACGGTTTCAATACTGTCAGTGCATGCTTTCGCACCTGTTAGTTATAAACGCTAAACCACAGAGCAACTCAGTCAGCGCTGACTGTGTGGTCTGGTGGATACGACTATCTTCCCTAACAACATGCGTGTGTCCGGGGTTCGAGTCTCGCCGACTTCGTATCTGTTATTTTCAAGGGTTCGAGGCTCGCCGACTTCGTCTCTATTATTTTCAAGGGTTCGAGGCTCGCCGACTTCGTATCTATTATGTCCAAGGTGTGCGAAAAGCTGACGGAGGGGCTCGGTGGTTTATCCCGTGTCGACGCATTCTACGATAGAGGTTCACCATTTTTTTTCTGAAGCTCCTCACTTTGAGGAGCTCTACACCTCACCGAAACAAATATTTTGAGCAAACTGAAAGTGTAACCCGATTTAACAAACCCGTGGCCCATCTATCCAAAACAACATATATATTGCAAAAATAGAATGACACGCATTCCGACGATTTGGGGTTAAGGAGCCTCGTCGTCCAGAAAATAAAAACGCCGAAAATGCTACCTCTATTATCGTAGAACGTCTCTGTCACTAACAGCACCCAACTCCTGTTGTGGTTTCGCGACTCACCAACACGCCTCCGCACTTCCACACACCTGACCTCAGCAGGAGCCCGGGGCCGACAAAACTGAGCGCCCGGATTGCTCAGTAGACAGACTCAGACTACAGTAGTACCGCTGCGAGCATCAGAGGGATATCGTATGCGTTCGTGGTAGTTAACAACGAACGGTTCGGGGAAAAACATGCACGCCTATACACCAACAGAAAACCCGAGGTGATGCCAACATGTCCCTAGACGCCCAAGAGAATAAGAAGAAAGGGGATATGGCCGTAGCCGGTGCCTCACAAACACTACACTGCGTTTTATTTTTTAAGTGACCGTGAGTCGTCGTTTATCTCGCGCGCGGGCAGGTCATTGCTGGGCGGGTCGGGGTGCGACGTCACGCTCAGAGGATGCTCTTTCTTGGTGAGTCTTGGAACGGTTCGGACGATATCTTCTCGTAGGAGACGCGTTCTACGATAGAGGTAGCACTTTTTGGCGTTTTCATTTTCTAGATGACGGGGCTCCTTAACCCAAACTCGTCGGAATGTCGTTCTATTTTTGCGATATTCAATTTTTGTATAGATGTGCCACGGGTTTGTTCGTCGGATTGCCCTTTGAGTTTGCTCAAAATCAGTTTTTCGGTGAGACATAAGAGCTCCTCAAGTGAGGAGCTTCAGAAAAAAACATGCTGCACCTCTATCGTAGAATGCGTCATACGTAGAGGTGCACCCGTTTTGTTTCTGACACCTGCTACACTAAACTATTAACAGCACATTTTGGCTATTTTGCTTTTCTTCACGACGGGGCTCCTTACCCCCGAACTAGGCCGAAGAGCACTCCCACGGTACGGGCTCCACTTTCCGGCTCACGGGTTTCTGACCGGTTGAGCTCCTCAAGGATGCGACTCTCGGTCGGTGGTATGAAAATTTCATTAGCATGTTTGTTTTGGGACTATCATCACATAGCGCACAGAAACATTGGCTGGGTGAGCGCGAAAACAAATCTTCGAAGTCACGCTTCGGGTGAGATATTGAGATATTGAGATATTGAGATATTGAGATATTGAGATATTGAGATATTGAGTTTTCTCACGTGAGAAG
>JBBMKB010101916.1:0-10298 GCA_037833945.1 Alaria marginata | reverse complement strand
GGGGGGGGGGGGGGGGGGGGGGGGGGGAAGAAAGGGGGGGGGGGGGGGGGGGTAGAGCTGTGAGAGTCGCTGAGGCGCCGGATGAACACCTTAAATGACTGCTAATAGAAATGACGGTTTCGTGCGAAAGATGAAAGGAAACACCCATACTGCTGCGTACTTTGTTTTCACCTCGTCAAATGTTTTCGCAATTCTTCTCCTGCTTCCTCAGACCCGGGGTCACATAGCAGTCACTCCCCTCTCCCCCCACTACGGAATTGCTCTGACGTGTTCTCAAAAATACAACTCCAAGTACTGCCCGGGGTCAGCATTAAAACGCCGAGCGCTCAACGGTCTCATCGGCGCTACCCTTTACAGTAGGATGGACAGTTACTGATACCTGATACATGACGGCGGCACGATGATATGTTTACACCGCGGTGGAACTACTGTAGCAACATAATAAATGTTAATATTTAATAGAAAACAAAGAAAAAAAACAATCGGGGCACCCACGAATGCTACACCATGCCAGTAATCGCGCTGTATGATACAATATATACCTGTATTTTTGTCGGTGCGATTGGGGGCAACAAACAACTATCACAACGTATTATTACTGCTGCATCATCCAAAAAATATTGACAAAAATCTGCAGATAGTGTACTTCGCATATGCGGTACCGGAAATAATCAGGTACGCATGCCTTGCTGCTGGTCATATACCGCATGAACTAAAGTATTTCCAGGTATATCATACCAGGTACTAATGTTAATATTATCATAGTCTGCGATCACATAATTTGTACCGGTATTTCTCAGCGATCAAGAATCAGGAAGGACACTGGGTGTGCTGACGTCGTTGGGTACAAAAATCG
Source organism: Alaria marginata (assembly GCA_037833945.1). NCBI lineage: Eukaryota > Phaeophyceae > Laminariales > Alariaceae > Alaria > Alaria marginata. The sequence continues at coordinate 9,442 of JBBMKB010101916.1, read as the reverse complement.
GTTCAATGGGAAGACCAAAAGACAACACAACATGGCACAGGGTAGTATCAGCGGCACACAGAAAAATCCCTCCAGATTATTTCACAATTATTTACGGTGGACCTTCATCCTGCACCCTCCAGACACAACTTCAACTCGACTCATCCAATAAATAACTAAACCCACTAGACTCGAACAAGCTTTGCACCAGCAAGAAAGACATACTCACAAAAAAAAATGAGCATGTGGCTATGATATCTTAACCTCTTTAGAACCGCACCCACTTTTTTTGGGACACACTACGATCGTACTTGGAATTAGTGTGGGATCATTTTTGCAGCAGTAACAGGGTAAAGACACAGTCAGTCGCTCCTCTTGCACGGGCGTGGCTGTTTCCTACAATCAACCCGTTGACTACAGTATTGCAAAGATAATCCTCTCAAATTCGAACTAAATTGGTAGTCCCCCAGAAACGTGTGCAGAGTTCGAAGGTACCAGTATGCTTTACACGAACAGAAACGACAGCGGTCGACGCGTGGTCAACAAACATAACCAATAAACCGACCTTACTCCCGTTAGCACTGCAACCACGTTTTCTTTTAGACTAAACTACTTTGGAATAGTGGAGGACGTTTTTTGCAGTAAAAAAAAAACGGTTAAACCTTCTACAACATGATATCATACCACCTCTGATCGCCTGGTGTAAGAAACACGAACTAAAACAAAACACATAATACAAAAGACGACAGTAAGGAACTAACTCCCATCTGCGCAAAACAAGAAAACGCCTCATGTTCCACGTAGCCTCCGAAGATAATATATAAGTAAGGCTGGGGCAGTCACTTCCCGCGATCCAGGCAAGCATCCACACGTAGGACTGTACCCGCACTTTTGGGGACAGAGTGCTTGGAACTATGCATGATACGAGTGTGATACATTTTGCAGTTTTAGAAGGGTAAAATAACCACAACATATATACCAGTTACAATGCACTGCAAGGGTATTCGTATGCCAGGTACACAAAAGCGTCAGCTGTGAGTGCTACGAACTGAATTGGTCGATAATCAATTCGGAAGCTGCGTGCTGTTGCGTTGTTGTTCCCTCGGTCGCGCGTGTTCCACGTTCCTCGTCAAGGATACATAAATACACAGGCCGGTAAATAAATACACAAGCCGGTGATATTCACGGTACACGGTAAATTACAGCATAATAAAGTTATATATCAGAAAGGCGGCAAGGTGCCGACAACAGCCGGTGCAATGCGCGAAACCATCCAGAAAAAGGATATATGGATTTTGCTACACCAGATAGGAAGTGATATTGCTCGGCAAAGCCAACACATCAAACTACTTCGTATTTCGTACAGTAGTACAAAACGTTTCTTTGCTAATGTACATTTGAGTGCGCGTTTTAAGCGGTGGAAAAAAATAACAAGAACAACAAAAAATCGGAAGCGGTGGGCTGCGAAAGATAACTTCGAAAGCCGAACAGAGACATCGGGAGGGACCACACCCAAACCTCGACCCAGAATCAAGGATGGAATTGTACAGGGGTCTACTACAACTTTCTAGCTCGGCTCGCAGGATCATTTTTTTTATCTTTTATACTCGGCGGTACTTGAACAAGCCGTAGTCACACGTGCCGTAAATACAAGCATAGAATACAAGCATAGTCTATACAGGTGAAAACACATAACTATTCATACCAGTGCTGTACATACATATGTATGTACGCGACATTCCACCTGGGAGTGTAGATTTTTTTTACTCGAACTTTGACCCATGCACAAAACATAAGAAAATCTTTGTTTAGCTACTGAAAATAGTGTAGTACACACTCTGCCTGAGAACTTAATTAAGCCCGACCCAAAATAAGAGTTTATGTTTACGAGGCGTCGAACTACTACGGGGGGTCACCATTACAAACAATCAGGCATAAATCAGGCAATAAAGCCTGTGACCAAAAATCCAGGCAGTTTTTGTGAAGTAGACGACGTTACAACAGGATTGCGGAGGACCATACTTAATAGGACCTGCAGTACATACAACAACCTATAATTTTCCCTATTTTTACTAACAATATTTGGTCCTATTTACTATGGTCCCCCATAATAGTAGTAACCGTACCCCTCTCTGCGCCGGTTAGCTACCCCCAGTACTTGTCTTGGTTATCGTCGCGCATGGAGTCTAAGCAGCATTCCCACGGTTCGTAAAATTACAGGTACCAACCATGACCGTCAACGACAAGTGTGTAACACACCCCTCAGAGTGAATTTCAGAGCCCATTTCCCCAAAACCAATGGTACACAAACAACCAAAATGGCGGGTTTCCAAAAGAGGCGTCGCTCGGCGCTCGCATCTCTACCGGTCGCCGAGAAAATGGGTTTTGAAAAATTGTCCAAGGGTGTGTAACATACACTGTCATATACCAGGTATGTATTAAGAAAAATGAAAAATACACTTCAGCTGTGAGATCGGTATAAAGAAATTTTCCAAAATTTCGTCGAAACTCAGCTTTGCAAGCTGCGTGTGATACATACATACATACAAACATACATACATACTTCGATCGCGCGTGTTATGATCGATGTATCACACATCACACACAGCTTGCGAAGTGAGTTTCGACGAAATCCTCGATCTCACAGCTTTTTTATATTTTTTTATGCTATACGGTCAGTACTCATGCTGACATATTCTTGCGGTATTTTTCCGCGACCAAGACATAAAAAAAAAGGCGCAAGTATGCCGTGGAACACGCAAGGCAACAGGCAACACACCCCCTCGGACGCTTTTCGAAGTTTTTTTTCTTAAGCGATGCGTCTACGGAAATATTTATCTCGGCGACGAGATCTTTCGAAGGCCTGATACCAGGGATGTGTTTAAATCGCGCTACACGTCGTCGGGAATGGTTGCTATCAACTGCAAGGTTCTTGCGGTGGCGCGCATCGCTTAATGAAAGCGCTCCCAAGACCGTTCGTTATTGGACAAGGGAAGGGTTGGTCGAATGCGATGTTTACTTGTGTATCACCCGTAGCGTTGTCGACGAAGGGCACATATTAAACGAGGGAGGGTGGTGGAACCGTAGAAACCCATCAGCAGAGAATACCCCCCCCTGCGCTTGTACGCCTGAAACGTCCACGGAAACCCACACGTGGTATTTGACATGAAAACAAATATCATCGGGTATTAATAGTATCTCATGGCCGAGTCGGGAATGCCGCACCGCCTGACACGTTGTCAGGGATGCTATTAGGCCCATGCTATTTACGGTCAGTAATATATACAGAGGGTATACATGGAATTATAAATACCAGTTCGTTCGTATCAGAACAGGTATAATATATACGGGGAACGTCGTGTACGATACCAGGTCGGAGGTACTGGTACTGGTATTGGCATGTTTTCGTTTTTTTTGTCACGCACCAGCTACCAGGTACTTGGTACCAGGTATTAAATATGTGCCGGCTAACAACAAACGCCTCCTCTTGAGCCAGGCTGAAATCTTGTTGCGACACCAAGTTTGAGGAAGGGATATAAAACTTAGTACCAGTTACCTGGTGGTGCCTGCTAGGATTTTAGTGTAGCGCATGATCCCGAGCATGATTTCGATTTATCATTTTAAACTTCTCGGCGTATGATACCCACAAAGCGAGCGCCAGTTTCTTACTGGGTTCTTTCATGCTAAGCCTCCAAATCTCGTTCTCGTGGAAACCTCCACAGCTCTTGTGAGGACAGCGTAGTGAGGATGACGTACGTAGACTAAAAATACTTCACAAAGCACAGCTGACTTTTTTATACATAAAAGAATGCCAGGCCAGAATTTAGCACAAAATCCGATTCCACCACTTTCTCCCACACTAAAAAAACCTGACTGTCTCGAACTACGTAAGAAACCCAGTCCGCCCCGGTGAGATTCTGATAATCCAATTTTCCCGTCAAGTATTTTTCGGCACGGCGTTGGAATCAGTTTGCAAAGATCGCATTGCTCTCATCGTTGTCTGTGGGTGTCAGGGGGGGGGTTACAGATTATTAATAGTACTTTTCAACATGAGGTACTCGTATATACCAGGTAAGTACGAAGAGTCCTTTTTCTTCCTATTTATAAGGGTAATACCGTGAAGATGAGGATCGAACCAGCGACCTCACTATTATTCAAAATGTCATGTCCTGTCGTCGACGCCATTGTGAGGACAATGTAGACTACAGTGTTGCACAACAAGTGCTACTCTGTAGGCCCCAAGTTTAATCTTCTATACTCGATTCGGCCACACCCTGGACCACGGGCAGTACCGAGGCTCTTGGACTCGCTTCATTGAGCGGGCGGCTTAAGCCCCAGAATCCTTGAAAAAGCACGTCGACAAGGATGAAACATGAAACAAATCGCAATCGTCGTGTGTACGTACGCGAAAAAATCCAGATTACGTTCGAAACACAGCGGAAGCCAATCCAAACCCCAAAACTGGGCGAGTCGTGTTCTCTTTTCTTCACGTACGGTAACTCCGACTTCAGAAAACGCAAAGACCAGAGACACATCCGTTTACAGTCCCCCTGCTGAGGTCACAGCAGTACACAGCTTCTCCTCGAGGCAACGTTTTAGTTTGCAGCACGACCGCCTGGGCACAAGCCCTTGATGAATAGAAGGAATACAAGACTACAACTAGCATGAATCCGTGTCATGTCAGCAACTACGCTGAACGAAGTACTTTGTGTTCACTATAAAATGGAAAGTACAACAGGACTGCTGCTGCTGTTCGCTGTGAAAAAAACACTGAAAAATAGCACAGGTATGAACGTAACATGCGAATGACGAACATTGAGTAGGAAGAGACAGAGTAAACTTTGAAACCAACGCGACAAACCAAACGCCACACACAGCACCAAGAGATCCAGGCGTGTGCACTAGCGGCTGCGGAAGGACGGAAGGACACGCCTAAGCCCGGCCTTGGATTACAGTATGATAGTGCGAGAGCCGATCTTGCCTATAGTTTCTACAGTCTGGTCACCCCCACACCAGCATATCACCACGGGAATTTCGATTCAAGTGCACGGCGCCACGTCCATATTCGGTGCGTACTCGGAAAAGACCACATACAAATCGGCTTTTTTTGAGCCACGACGACCAAAAAAAGCACTGCAGCAGCAGCAGTGCATTCTTTGTCTGTGGCTCCTGCTGCAACAGCAATCAAAGCCCGGGCAGACTTCCCTACGACCTAGCTACTAGATGCTACGTGCGTTACTCTCGACTGCACCGCTCCACCGAAGATAGTTGTCATGCCTGGCATGCCAGGTGGTGCTGCAATGCTGATCGAGAGAGCTCGATTCAAGGTGGGGGGTGATCGATCATGTTTTTTTCAGCGGACACGCTTACGTATGATGTTTGTTCGCTCCCTCTGGGGCACAAAAATCTAAACCCCCCAAGAAAAGCTTCGTCAAGCAGTCGCCTTCGCTCGCCACACAGCAAGCGACTCCACCCGAGACGCACCTTCTCGTCCTCGCCCAGCTTCATGTTGAGTGCGTTCAGGCGGGTGCCCGCGGATCGCGACACAGCGCCCACGCGTGCCGTGGTCGAAGTCGGCGAGCTGGTGACCCATCGCGCTCCCAAACCCCACGGGCTTGCTCGCCCGACGGGAGCACCCACGAACGCCGCGTTCGCCGAGGGCTGCCCGGCCCATGGGCTGGCAGTTGCCACACCCGATGCCACGGCGAGGATAGCGCAAGACTTGATCATGGTGCGAAAGACTGTAGGGACAACGGGATAGAATGGACTTCGCCTCTGCCTACCGAGACGAGCACACATGCGCGCTCTTTGCTCTAAGGCCGTTTTAATGGAAACCCGGGGTTCGGGGAAGAAACGAAGGCGTTCCCTGTGACCTTTCTATTTTTCTGATGCCAAATCCCTTGATCGTCCACAAGCAAGTTTCTCGCGACACACACCGCCAACAACCACAAACCTAACAGCTACGCATGCGCTGGAAACACGTTCGTCCATTTTGTTGGCATCCAGTAGGCAGCAGCTTAGAAGAACTGCGTGCAGAGGTGTCGAACCGATTGCTGCGCGTTCCCAGCCTGTAGAACTTCACCCCCGATTTGTGGACCGACTTGGAATTAGTGTGGGATATTTTTGAAGTGGTTTTACGTTGCTGCTGATGAAGTTCCTCGTCCGACCGTCCAACAACACAACGACAGTACACTGGGGAACAGCACGGGAACAACGCGGCTAGACGGTTATTGCGTTGGATCTTAGTCTCGAAAGTAGCCCCCACAGTTTACTGGGGTTTTCTGTGGCGGAAAATTCAAATACATGTGATCGATCAAAATGTATGTGTCCGTTCGATACAATTACTGGAATATACACTGCAAAGCCATTAATCAAGTGAAATCACAAGCAAGCGTACCAACCATCAACGATAGCAGAAAAACGAACTCACTCGTACATAGAAGCGGCCTTCCTGCGTTCACGAACTAATTAAGTTCCAACAGGAAAAAATAAATGTGTCATCATCACATCGATCAGAGAATACGGGTATCTCACAGCCAAACACGAAGAAGGGGGTTCAGAAAATACTGCTGTGAGGCGTTCGGGACCCAGGTACCCCGAATGAACACTGACAAGCTAGGATCTTGCCAGCTTGCGTGCAGCTGTGTTCGGGTAATAGTGTCATGTAGCGCGCGTACACCGTCTAGCTCCGTTGGGACATTAGTTTTGTCGCCCCCTAATCCAGCAGCCCAGCCTGTGCCTCGTGTGTGACCGACGCTGTTGTATCTGTCGTCGTTTGAGTTCGTTGTTTTTTCCACCAAGGTCCCAGAAAGAGGTAAGCCTCCTGCCAAGAGCATTTTGACCGGTCGGCATGGAATGTTACTTTTCTTAATAATTTTCCAGTGGGCAACACTCGGGTCTCTCTATGCTGGTATGATTTTGTTGTCCGAGGTTTTCTGTCTAAGAACAGCAATTGCAAATATCCGATGAGATTTTCCTTCTAAAATCTAAAATCAAGGTAACTGTCCGATGGGATTTCCCATTTTCCCTCTGACATCAAGGCAACTATCGATCGATTTCCCCCACGGTAGAATTTTTTCAGCGTTTTATTTCGGTGAATAAAACTCTTGCAAAAAAAAATATGAAGGCCGCCACGTGTCGTCCACGATTTTCCCAACAATCAGAACACCCCTTAAAAAAAACATCAATATGAAACTTGCGTGCCCGCTGTATTCCTTATCTATGCTTCTTTGTGTCGTGCACATGTAAGCACACGTTGTGTCCTCCGCCCAAGCGCATCCATCCACCGGGTTGAAAAAATGAAACTTAAAATTTCTGCCTTAAATAAAAATCCACGTGGCATGCTTTTCAGGGCTTGGTCCCGTGCAGAGTGGCTCGTCCCTTCTTAACGCACTTCTGAAGGAGAGCTTTGAGCTGCACGTTTTCGTTATCCAGCTGCACACCCTGCAAGCATGCGACGCCAGGCAAGGAAGGAAAGGGGGGGGGAGAGATTGCGTGTGAACCATCTGTTTCAAGTGCGGCACTATCGCCATCGACTACGTTAAAACAATCAGGAGGCTTTTCGCGCATGAAACCGGATTGGGCCGCAGTACTTTAACGCAGTGGCAGTGGTCTTCAATTTCTGCTTGTTAGTCTGTGATGCTTTACGATTGGCAGCTCACGCTGCACATTGTTGAATGACAAGCATAATAAAAATAATACCCAGGTAAAGAAAAAGGGATGTCGTCCGTTTTGCTTGAACCCGTACAATATGCAAGGGCAGTTGCTGACATCCGCTCGAGCGGTCGTTACTGCAGTGTCAACGTCCCCAGATTGAGGTTGGAGACGAGGCAACTACGAACGGGTGGGGCGGAACACCGTACAAAACGCCTGCGCGAGGCGCGTCCGGTAAATGTTTCGACGTACGCGTCCCGTCATTGCCTCAACGTGTGTGCCCCAATCCGATACTCCAATGAACAGTTCATGCACGAGAGTGCCATCCATCATCGCCGCTTTACGCACGCCCGACTCAACTCCTCCCTCCAAGCGAAGAAGGCAATACAAAACATATCTCCAACTTAGCATTCTAAGCTCGGGAAAACAGACAACAACGGCGGCGTCACAGCCTCGACTGGCAGAGCTCAAGCAGCACCATGCGCGTGTCACGCGCCGCGCAGGGGCAAGCAAAAAACACTCGGCTATCACAGCATCCTCCAAAAGGAGGGGACACGGTCGCCACCGCCGAGGGTGGCGCCGGTTTTTAACGCGGGACGCGTGAAGCGATAGGGGTAGCAGTTTTTCTGGCTGACCTTGTTCCTCCACTGAGGACCTACCCAATATCGTTGGATATTCTCATTTTGTTGCATACACTAATATTCGTTTAATACCTACAGTAGGCCATGTAACTTTTTCCTGGCGCGTTAAGACACTATACCTTCGTTTTATACCCATACATAGCCCATGGGATTTTTCCTCGCGGCAAGACCACAGTTTTCTCAAAGCTAATCAATGTTTCGGTGAGGTATAGAGTAATATAATATTCCTCAAGGGAGAGGAGCCTCCGAAAAAACTGGTGTTATTATACTGATTACAGTATGGTAGCATAGCATGCATCATCGCGGGCGTTGCGCGTTCTCTCACCTCCCACGCCGCGAGCGCTGCGTCTTCGTGCCGACCCAACGCGAGGCGCGCCACCGCCATTCGGTAGCACGCCTTGGGCCAATCCGGCTTGAGCCGCCGGCAAACCTGCGACGCACATATACACACGTAAAACAAAGAAAGACACGAAGAAACGTGTATCATATACACAAAATGAAAACAACAACAGCACGAAAAAAAATTAAAAAGTGGAATAGGTCACATGTTACGCCTGTTACGCAGGAAAAAGCAAAGAAAGGGCACTAAAGACAAAAAAAAATGTGGAACACGCAAGCAGCTCGTCAGAACAAAACCGCAAGGACGCCGGTGACGCGCGGCTAACAGTCAAAACGACCAAGCGACCGGGGCGGGGCGTGAAGAAAGAAGAGCGCATTTTTTACCCCCCCATCCTCCCTTTCGTGTGGCACGGGAGCGGCGCCAGCTCCCCAGGCCGAAGCGAACGCTACCACTCAAGCATCGCAGACTATTGGGAGACAGGCGCCAGCACAACCGGGCTTATAGTACGCTTCCACTCCAGCGACAGACGTCAGCGCACCCGGACCTACAGGATCCTTCCACTGCAGAGTTAGTGAAGCCTTTCCTGTGACCCTGGACTAGACTATGGCGATGAGTTCATGTGAGCACACGAACAACACACAACAGCAACATCAGCAACAACAAACAACAACAACGACAACGACACCGACAACGACAACGACAACGACAACGACAACAACGACAACGACAACGACAACAACGACAACGACAACAACAACAATAACAAACAACAACAACAACAACAACAACAACAACAACAACAACAACAACAACAACAACAACAACAACA
>JBBMKB010101905.1:0-10300 GCA_037833945.1 Alaria marginata | reverse complement strand
GGTGGCGTGCTGTGTGATACCGGCGCGCGAGGCATGGCCGAGCCGCTACTCCTCGGGACTCTATAATATAATACATACTGGTTACTACTCCATGATACCCGGGAAACTGTGCACCACCTACCGCTACGAGTGAGCCCCGCCTGGACACCTTCGGGGTTATCTAACAGCCTAGATGACCAACAACTTTACAAACATGGTTTCACGAATCTATCGCCTCTTGACCTATCCTTACACTTATCCCTGATGTAAATTCCCGGCAACCTCTTTCGTATACGCTGTGCAGCTATCTGTCGCGAGGGTCTATTGTAATATTATTCTGTACCACGACTCCTTCAGAGGGTCGTCTCTTGACACCCTTCTCCCGACGCAAAAAAATGGACACCGATTCCATTAAAATACGCACCGTGTCCAGCAAAACTGTGGACGATGTGGATGGTCCAGGTGCCATGCTCAAATCACTGTCAGCCCGCGCCGCTGGCAGAAAATATGCTATCGAGATTGAAGGAAGACTTATGACCGCACGGCCGTCTACACTGAATGTCTCTGCTGCGAACCGTTGACAGAATGCGACGTCTATGGGGGAAAAGTTCCTCGCAGCGGCGACGGGAGGAGATGGATCCGTTGTGATGGCAGGGAATGCAGGGTCCGGACCAGTGCCGTTTGCAGCCGTCAAGCTCGACGCGGATGGGGGCCAGCTGTGGGAGTGGAAGGTGATGGTCGGTCCATTCACGCCTCGTGGAGCAAGCATCAGGCTGATGCCGCTGCTGCCGCTGCTGCTGCTGCTGCTGCTCAATGTTTATGACGATATATACGTCTTACGTTAGGGGTTCAACAATGGTTGGTCAAATCTGTTGTGACTGATGAGGCCCTCCAACTGAAGAACTACTGTAGGGAACATAGTTTTTTCCTCCGCGTATTTCCGGAGCCCCTCAAAGGAGGAGCCGCAGACGAAAGCCGGTGCACCCCTGCCCATGCACGACTTCGCTGACTTCCCCGGGCCGCATGAGGCTCGAAACGATAGCTGCAGTTGACCTATAAATCTCATTATTAGGTGCCCCTTGCCTCATCAGCACTACCGTCAAACCTTAACTCCAACCACGGGTTGGACAGGTCCGCTTGTTGCTTGCGCTTCCCCTGACACCGGAGAGAATGTTTGCCGTAATACCGAAGATAACGCTTCGATGTTCGCACGAGACTCGTTGTACGATAGAGGTGGCCCTTTCTGTGGCTTCTTTTGTTTTCTGAAAATGGCGGGGCTCGTTTACCCAACATCGTCGAAATGTCACATTCTTTGTTTTTGCGGTATGTATGTGTTTTTTTTGTGTAAACCCATCATATGCCCCAGTTGTTTTCAACGCGTTTTGCCCTTTCAGTCCTCATCAAAATCATGTTTTGGGTGGAGTACAGTAGTACCGGTATATAGAGCTCCTCCAATGAGGAGGCTCCGAAAAATATCGGCGCACCTCTACCGTACAGCAGCATGACATCTGTGTCATGAAACCTAGACGTGTACCGTGTTTCGACGTCGCGTGCTACGGTCGAGGTGGCATTTGTTTTTGGGCAACCACAACGTTTTTCTGAACCACCGGGAGCTCCTCACGTAGTCCAAACGCCGTCGGAATTATTTCACTCGTGTTTTGAAACAGGTTTCTCACTGCATATCTACTACTTACTGCTGTGTAGCCCACGGCGTTGTTTCATCGGTTAGCAATTTCGTTTTCCGCGAAAACCGTTTTTGGGGAGAGGTATCTCGTAGAGCTCCCCAAGTGAGGAGAGCCTCCGAAAACGTTGGGGCACTTGTACCGTGTAGCATGCATCCGATCTGACAGACCCACCCACCCGCGGTCGTAACGCCCGACAAGAGGACCTTTGGTCGCCGGTATAATCACTTCAGAGAGTCAACCACAGCTGATTTAGCTAATATATTCGACCACGAGCCTGGTTTGAAGGTGCTTTCCAACCGCACGCAGAGATTTCCACGACTAATCCCAAGCCGTCAACGACGGTATCTTCAGGCCCAGGATAGAGGCCTCTCTACCTCCGCGATTCACGCCGTGGCTATGGCAGGGGATGGCGGAGTGGTATGGGCAGGATCGGCATTCGGCGTTTGGAGCGAAGATTCAGCGGGTTCGACTGACTTCACCGCCTCGAAGATGGACGCCAATGGCACGTTCGTATGGAAGTGGCAGGTGAACCCCCAAAAGCCGCTGCAACACGGCCACCATCCCTTTCCCGCTCGCTACCAGGTTTTGTTGTTATACCGCTCCCGCACGTTAGCAAAACTGTCAAGTGTCTCAAGTGGCTTTGGGTCCGACTCGGTCACTGGCGTGTCCGTAACAGTTAACAAGTTACCTGTCCGGCACCGTGAGGCATTCGCATTGCTTTGACAACATAACCTGTGACACCGGAATATCGGTTTGACTGCAGAAAGGCTCGTTCCGTTAACCCCGCTGTCTGGGTCCCACCCCTTCGTGCACTCCGGAGGTTGGGCCGGCGTTTCAAATCAGGAAGCACAGCGTTAGCCTTGCCGTGTTGGCTTGCTGTGAAAATGGATGGTAAACGAGGAAACTCGTGGTACTCGCCAGGTCAGGTCTATTAGTGGGTGGCTGGCTCGCCTCGGGGTCGGATTCGTCGTTCCATAGATTCCCACAGATCATTTACCCTCTTGTCCTGCCTCTGTTCGAGACAGAGACCGGCCGTAATCGCGTTCGGAGCATTAGATGGATTGCCTCTGCGCAAACCATGGTTCCCTTTTCCTCTTTGGTCTCGTCAACGTTGCTCTAGCCCGTGGGTGCTCGTAGGCTCATTGATATTTCCCACGGTATTCGCAAACCGGCTGGAGGTCAACGTCCAGCTCTGCAATCCGCTACACGCTAGCGGCTGTCACTGCATACTGTTGGCTGCCCTACTCGACAGTCGACTAACCCGGCCCAGTGCTTGTGGTGCGATGTCTTCCGCAGAATGGAACTTCCGAACAGGAACGCATGCACGCCGTAGCTGTCGGAGACGACGACACGGTTGTCTTGGGCGGGTACACATACGGCAACTGGACCGACGCACACGGGAATAGCAGCGATGCCGACTTCGCGGCCGTTAAGCTCGACGCGGACGGAAAGGAGCTCTGGAAGTGGCAGGTACATCTCTTTCGCCCTCTTAGCAATGTCGTATCGCCATTGTATGCACTTTTGTTCAAAACCCGTTAAAACGGAGCCCAGTCACCCGTTCTGCTGTGGTGCTTACCCATTCCCCACTCAGGTACGAGGAGGAAGTGCAAAACCAGCAAGCTCGAATATGTCCCGTGGACACTAGCCCATTCGTCTATTTTCGCTCCGCCATATGTGCTGCTTCGTAAGCCGCGGCCGTGCGTGATTCGCCTCTTTGTGCGTCCCCGGCAGAATGGAACTACGAAAGCCGATTTGTTGTACGGGGCAGCGAATGGGGAAGACGGCTCGGTCGTGCTGGCAGGGTCCACCAAGGGTGCATGGAATGGCTCACATGCCGGCGGAATAAACGACTTTGCGGCAGTGAAGCTGGATGCTGACGGGGAAGAGGTCTGGAGGTGGCAGGTGCGGCTGCGCTGCATATACTCCTCGTTCGCAGAAGGGAAGAATCGATTCCATCTCACTAACTCACGGGCATCAATCTCCAGCGACCCTGGTGCTACATTGGATGATGGTGGATGGTGTCCGGTCATCTGGCCAATAAACTCTCCTGTGGATTGCAGTATACCAGGGTGGATGCTCAATAGGCATGCATGCCCCCACTACACTCAAATATTAGTTTAATGCGGTATATATTTCAATTCGTTCTGGTCGGTTCACTCAAGGGAGAGCACTAATGATTTACAATGAGTCATTGGCGTTGACCTGATCCGTGTGTGGTGCTAAGATACCCACGTCAACCAGAGATGGGCACATTGTGGGCACGATGTCCGCTGTTGACACCATACGCACCTATCGGTGCAATCTTGAATGGTGCCTATATTTGTCTCTTCCACAGGATGGTACGTCAGAAGACGACGTTATCAAGGGAGTTGCTCCCGGAGGCGACGGATCCGTTATTCTGGCTGGGCATACGAAAGGGGCGTGGAACGGTCCGAACGACGGGAGCAACGATTTTGCCGCTGTCAAGCTGGATGCCAACGGAGCCGTGGTCTGGCGCTGGCAGGTGCTCCGGATCTTGCGTTTCCAACCCTGGTAGGGCATAGCTCTTTCACTCGCGTTGCCGATGTTGGTCTTGCCGGACCCTTTGCTAATGTCAGCCGTCACTGTTTAAATCTTGCTCTTGCCGCAGGGAAGCTCAGCCGAATCAGAGTCCGACGAAGCGGTGGCCATAGCAGCGGGGCTCAACGGCTTGGTTGTGATTGCCGGCAACACGGGCGGTGCTTCATGGGTTGGAGAAGACGATGATCAAATTGGAAATTTCGTAGCTGTGATGCTGGACACGAATGCTGCTGCCACGCCTTCTCCGACCGCCGTACTTCCTCCTGCCGCAGATGCGGTGTCGCCAACCCGAAATCCTTCGAGTATAAGCTCCTCGAGTATATCTACCTCTGGAATGTCCCCTCTTGCTACCTCGTTTGAGGTGTCATCGTCACCGGCTCCGCTTGACACCATGCCTACGCCAGCCCCTGGGCTGTTCTCTCTCGCCCCTTCCCATTCAGCATCAACATCGGAAAGTTATTTTTCGCTGACCATGGTCGGAATGTTCGCCGCGGTAGCAACTGCGGCTTTGATTATCGCTGGGGTGTGCCTACGGAAGAGACACCAAGCAAAGAAGAACATCGACGACGATCAAGACAGAGAAGTGCCAGCCATTGTGAAAGGGGCAGAGGAGACCAACGCCGAAACGAGCGCCGCATCATCAGCGTCTGGTCTATCGGCACCGTCTGGGGGCTGTAGTATTGCACAAGCCGCCCTGGAGGCGGCAAGCCACCTAGCACATAACTCGCAATTTCCCGGGGTGTCTGAAGCAGCGATTCTCGTGTCGACCTTGGTGCATCTGATCTCGAATGATCGAGGTGGCACGGTGGAAGCAGACGCAAGGCTAAAGAGATGTCGTCTCCTGGTTGCGATGCTTCAACGGGCCGCGACCGTTCTTGGAAAGGTGAGGTTCTGCGACGGTCGCCACCAGTGTGTTTACAATGCCGGACGTGGTTTCCCCGGTGTTGACATTGTTACGGATAGCTACCGGAGGGGGGGCTGATACACAGCAGTTAAACAGGTGGGCGGCGCACATCCATGTTGACGTGTCCAAGTCGCCATGAGCGGATACCGATAGGTCCCAGCTCGATAGGAATACCGATTGATTTTTCGGGCTAGAGACGAGCTCCCGTAGTACCCCTGCCGGTTTCGTTCTAACAACCATAGCGTCACGTTCTCCCTTAGCGTAGGTCAGACCTAGCACTACAACAAGAACCAAATTGAACAGGCAATTTGCATCTTCGACGCCGTACCCCTCTGGATCATTTGCTAAGCTATTTCTGTGACTTTTTGTGTCCAAGACAAGAAAACGTATGCTCCTTTAGCAAGACTAGTTCTTAGAACGGGTCCATGCTTATTCGCCGTTTCCCGGTTGCGCGGTTCCGCATTACCGGTTGCAGAACGGACCGGCAAGTGGTTGAGCTAAACCGAGCAGCAAGAGCGCATGGCACGTATTTATGCCCGTAGTTGCACAGTAACTCGCCCCCCTTCGGTGTACACCCCTGGCGTCTTCTGCGATGGCCTGGACACGCAACGGTATCGGATGGCACGTCCTTGTTATTGATATACGTTCAGGCGAAACGCCATAGTAGCGTAAACGCATGAAGATGCCAATGGGCTGGTGAAACGGAAAGCGCCAAACGACACGGACAGTTGAAATAAAAATAATTACAATAAAATTAAGTTTATCTTGCTTTTTTTGTATTGCGCGTTGACCAGATTGACAGCATTGACGACACCGACTTGAGCCGAGGAATGAAGAGCATGCTGGTCGAGAACGTCCAAGACGCCATCGGGGACATGGTCGGTCTCATCCAAACCTACAAGAGTAGGGGGAGAATCGCGCAGGTGACGGTTTCGACGCTGTTTAGACGGCGAATGGAGGAAATGGAAGCGGTTATCAACCAGACATTCACAGACCTGATGGTGAGTTACTGCTGTGTCGTATCTCCAACTCTCTGTATTTTACCACAGTGGCCCGGGTATCCAACCGATATTCCGCGGTACCCGCCTGACCTCGTGCGTTCATCAGTTCGTTGGTATTTGTTGGTATTCGTGCGCCCATATCTTCAGGGGTCACATACCTGCGCGCAGTGAGCTCGTCGCGGTAACGAACCTCGTTGCCTTTTTTGGTTTTCAACACCACCTGTAACGCTGGAACTAAGAATAACCGAAATATTTACACATCCTGCACGTCGCGCTGTAGCGGCATGCGCTTGAGCTTCCGCCGGCGAAGTATAACCTGGCCGTCCGAGATCTTCGGTTGTCGTGTCGACGGCTCTTCTCGTTTCCGGTACCTGTTATCTGTGCCCAACAGCTCGAACCGCAGCTGGCAGGATGCATTGCAGACCTGTATACCTCGTAGTGTGTCGTACGAAAGCGTCATCCAGGTACTACGGAATACAGAACAAATACTACATAGCGGCATTGTATTTGACCAGCTTTGCCTGGAGTGCAATAGTTAATGAATTGACGAGTTTGGCAAATGTCACACATCGACCTGTATCGCTGCTTGCATCGACCCCCGTGTAGCGGTGGCTTCAGATAGACAACGTGCTACACCAAGAAGAGTCTCGCGAGAATCTGACCAATGATCGGAGTAAACCTACTGGAGCCACACGGAGTCGACGATGGACCACAGAGAGTGCCGTGGTAGGACCTCATCTCCCGCAGAATGCCACCGAGGTGAACAAGGAGGTCACTCGCCAAATCACTGCTGTGTTACGGTACGAATTGGGTTGATTGCCAGAGGACCTACGATACCACATGCCCAAAGTTACACGATATCACAGCAGTCTTCGTTCAACTCGGACTAAATGTTTCTGGAGGACACGTGCTAGGATAGGGGCAGCACATCATGGCATATTTTGCTGACGGGGAGTCCTCGGCTGGGGAAGAAACCAACAATAGATGAAGTACCGTCTTTGTTTAGCAACCGTAGCCGCTATCCACCTTTAGACTAACTAGAGGATTTTTATCGGGGCGCACTTTCATTCTTTCTTGAAATCAGAGTCATAGAACTTCTCAATCAATGATTGAGGTGCAGAATACGTGCCATACGTCAAACCTGGACTTCAAGACAGACGCCTCGCGAGGCGACAACATTGCTTACTTCGCCTTGCGCCTACGAAACGTATGTCGTCTTTTCCGACGCCTGTTTCCGTTGTCTCGCCGTCTCACCGTGTCTTGTGCGGCCGTTAAAGGCGGAATCGATTGTATCTTCCCGCCGTCTGCGGCGCCAGCGCAACTTAGACCAGATCGAGATTCCCGAAGACCACGTCCAAATATCGGAGGATATTCTGGGCAAAGGCGGGTTCGGCATTGTCTACATAGCCGACTACAACGGACGAAATGCCGCCGCCAAGGTAGGGGCTCCAACGATCTAAAAGCGATTCACACAGCAGTACCCAGCCTGCTTACACCTCACCGATGCCCAGCACCTGCCCACCACCTGGCACAGTCCTCCTCCCGCAAATTGGCCTTCCACGGGTGCAGCTACCGCAAAGAGCGGTTAGTACGAGGGATGTGGCGGTCAACATATAAACTGACAGCGTACGACACTTGGCAGTACTATGCCTCGTTTTCGACCCCGTCTGATCTGTACCCACATCCATGTATCGACTATTGTGGCCCTACCCGGGGCCGGCAGCAGAGCCCAGCCCGCCACGCCAGAGACGCAATTGTGTCATACAGGTGATCTATAGTAGTACGAGCGGATACGAGCTTTCCACTTTTTATGGCGCAAAACAAAACGGTACCCCTGTTCAAAATGCCTGCCGCGCCCGTGCCGTCGTGGTTGGCGAAACATGGGTACGTGTTATGCCGTACGCCGTCCGTCCGCACAACGTGGGGAACCGTCCGATGCAATTGACATTGCCGCTGCTGCTTCGGCTGCCTGAGCAACGCGGGCTGGGTCGTTGCCGGGCATCGGCTGCTTTTTGAAGCCGTCTTTCGGTATGGGCTGCAGCTGCTGATGTGCGCCCGGCGTGGGCTGTTTCTGTGGTCGATCCAAGTTTCTAGACCTTCCCACCCGTGGCCCGTTCGAATAACGCCCGAGACCAAAAGATGAGCAGCGCAGCTATGGCAGCTGCTGAAAAGGGATGATGTAGCAATGCGGGCTGCATCGTCGTCCAACATGAGCGGCTGCTGCTGACTGTCGTTAGGAATGGGCTGCCACAGCTGGTGGTCATTAGGTGGCTGCCGCCCCCGATCGGCGCCCATCGTTGGCTGCTGCTGTGATTTCTGCTTGGTGTTGTCCGGCATCGGCGGCTGATGCTTCTGCTCGTGGCCGGGCGTGAGGTGGTGCTACTGCTGCTTCCGACAATCGTCCGGCGTGGCTGACGCTGCTGCTGCTGGTCCTGATCTCCACCTCACACGGGCTGCTCCCGCCTTTGTGTTTAGTCAGCCATCTGCACGAGGCCTGGAGACCGGCAAGACTGCGTGGAAGAAGCCGATGGTTGATGCCGATCATCATCCGGCATTGCCATGTGGTGGTGCTGCAGCTGCTGCTCCTATCTCTGCCACTGCTTCTTGCACGCGTACTAGAATGGACTATTAATAGTGTACGTGCCTAGAAGCTGGCTTATAAATACGAACTACTGTAGGTTGTGACGATGATATCAAAACAATTAGACAACATCCGTTCCCCATCAACCAACGCACACAATTTGACGGCAATTTTAAACTTTCTTCTGCGCAAGTTTCTAGCGACAGCTATACACTACTTCGGATATTGTAGCTGGTAGTTACTAGTGCTACTGCCGTATTTTTATGGTGACGTTACGCGGCTTTAAGACGGGGCGCGTGACGCTGATGGTGGGGCGCGAAGCAGTGCGAAGCACCATCTGGCACCCATCGTCGTTGGCGACCCCTCTTGCGTGCCAACAATACCGATCTCGCATGTCTAAGAAGTGTAGTTGTATCTAACTATCAGCAGCAAACCAAACTCAAATCCTATTGAGGCCGCAACGGAACAAACCGTCACGAACGGTGATGGCGAATACCAAGCTCAAAGTGAAGATGGTTGCTTTAGACTCGTCCCTTCGTAGTACTCAACGGCACGCCGCTTCCCTTATGGCGAACGGCCAGGTCACTCGCTGTTAATGAACCAAACCCACGCTGTCGCCCACCATACCAAAGGTTGGCTCACGCTACCGTATTGCACAGAGCCACGTTGTCGGCCGCGTTACGAAACGTCGGGTCAACCCCCTGGGCTGCACAAAGCCACGTAATCGCGCACGTTGCCAACGGTTAGGTGGCTTCTTCATAATCCTACCGCGTCGCGTTGTCGCCCACGTTGTGCATCGCCTGCTCACCCTCTTGCACTGCTCGAAGCCATGTTGTTGCCCACGCTGCGAGAGGTCAGGTCACCCTTTAATAGTACACAAAACGTCAGGGCACCTTCTCGACGTCCACAAAACCACGGTGTATTCCATGTTGTCAAATACGAGGATATTTGCTCAAACTGTATACTGTCACCGAAGACCCAGCTTGTTCCAATCGGTATACGGTGGCTGTATCGTCCAGCCGTGGGATCTCCCTGTGGCAGAGAATCCTGTAGCAGGGGTGGAAATCGTCCGGTGGTCTGCATTTGTTTGCTGAAATACACAGAAGGGGCGATATCTGTGATGCCTTCTCCCCCGCGAGCGGTGGGCGACTAAGTGATCAAAGCCGACCACGATCACTATTAGTTAGTGGGCGGGGCGACAAATATTGCAGGGCGGAGAAAAATTGGGGAGAAACCGAAGTGACACTCCGGCGCAGACGTCTGGTATTATAGCTGCAGGTCATAGGGATATTTGAGATCGGCGACTGCCTACCATCGATATTATTCCGTACCTACCAGTACACCACAGCAACGCCTTCGTTCTGTTTTTGCTAACGCACCCTGCGAACAATTAGGTAATCGAAGTCGATCTCCGGCACGATCAGCGTGGGGTTCAAGATGACGGCGGTGATGTCAAAAGGGGGACGAAAGGGGGTGATGTGGAAGCGAAACTCCGTCGCGCATCTCTCCTGTTGGAGCTGCAAACGATGATCCGGCTCAGGAGCCCTTACACAGTGAACGTCTACGGGGCGATCACGTCTCGCAAGGACCG
>JBBMKB010101894.1:0-10301 GCA_037833945.1 Alaria marginata | reverse complement strand
ATGGAACCAAACGTGTATACAGGTGGGGTTCGAAATATTGGAACAAGAGAGTTGATGTAAGGCAGCCCCGTCAGGCAGCAGCCTGGGGGGGTGGGTGTTGAGCACGGTTTAAGGCGGCTGTGACACCTCAATTGAGGATTTTCCCGACATCATAATGAGCGTTTACGTCGAGTTTCTGCCGCGCACACCCGCTTTCTTTCTTGCCAAAGCGACGTCACCGCCCTTCACAAAGACTGCGATCGGCGAGTCTCAGCGAATCACGAATGTGGGGAAGTAGGCGCACTTGCATGTACTTTGGGCGGTGTATATACTTCGGGCGTTGTCTACTACGGGGGACCATAGTAAACAGGACCAAATATTTTTAGTAAAAGTAGGGAAATATATAGGTTTTTGTGTGTACCGCAGGTCCTATTTACTATGGTCCCCCGTAATAGTGGATATGTCCAGATGACGAATTCGTGCGGAGAAGGCGACGCAAACGGATAAGTATAACCCTGTATCACCGCAGACAAACTGCTACACTGATTCCAAGTATTAATAGTTTCGTCACAAAAAATATGGGTGCAGCTGTACAGGGGGTATAACGGGGTGGATCGAAAGGAGCGACTGCAAAAGCAGATGCAGACAGACGGCCTTACCGACGGGTTATCAGTTCTCACCATTTTCCGGTCAACCGGACCGGTGATCTCGACACGCCTGTCCATCAGGTCGGCCGGCGCTTCCGCCACCTGCGCGAGAAATAATACGACGCAAAAAAAAAAGAAGGCCCAAAAAAAAGGTTCGATCCATTCGTTTGGCAACGCGTATGTATGCGTAGCGTAGAACGAACGGGGCGAAACAACGCGACTTAAGCCTGTTGAGCAGCACGACTCTTTCGTTGTAGAGAACTCGTACGTAGCCCTACATGGGAATCATCCGACGCATTTCTCGAAACCATGAAGGACAGAAGTCACAGTGACCGTCGGTTGCGATAACTTGCGCTGTCGTTGCCGCGGAAGCCGGAGGGCGCGCCAGCCAGCGCTGGGTTGCGAATGCAATGGAGAGCTTACTGTAAACACTATTTGTATCCATCGGCCGGGAGATAAAAAAATAGAATAAAACAAGTAATCAAGGAAACGACAACGACATGCATACCCGCCAGGAAGGGTCTTCGCGGATGTGCTTCGTCTCCGGCAAGAAATCCGGCAAAACGCCTGCATCGAACTCCTGCTGCCTGGTTACGGATAAAACAACAAAAACCCGCGAACGGAGCGCGAGCAACGATCACAGTGAATGCCAAGTGTGTGAGCGCCATGCGGGTACAGTACACACCCACGGTGGCGAAATACTAAGCATGGGATAGGGCAAACACCGATGCACAAGAAAAATATAAACGAAGGGTCGCTGAGTGCGAAAACCCTAAATACTAGAGCTGTGGGTCGGCAGGATTTCACGACTATTAACTAATCGGTAGGTGCCGTTAGCCAACTAACTGACTTTAGTCGGCAAGTCGGCTGGCGAAGCCAGCTGATGGCCAGCCAACTTGCCGACTTAAGTCGGGCGAGCGAAGCGAGCCAAATTGTCCACCCCCGGCGGAGGAGGTCCCGCCAAAAAAAGAAAAAATACATCCCGCACTAAACACTCCTTCCTACAAGTATGGAAACCCAATAAGTCGGACAGCAGTCGGCACCTCCGGAAAACGACTAACTACCAGTCCGACTAATAACTATTAGAGTTGGTGACTTAAGTCGTGCCGATTCACAGCTCTACTAAATACAAAATACAAAATATTATTCCGTGTCTCGTTTTAGCGCGCGGGGTTCGCTGGCGGCTCAAGTTATTCCGATCGAGCAAATGGGCGGCGGAATAAAAGGCCGTTAAACCGGCAACACGGCATCTTCCCTTCTCCGCCTGCGCACCCAACCAATCGTCGGCGAGGGGCAAAAAGTACAATACACCTGTCGCTAAAAACTCGCGCAACAGGATAATTGGTAACTGTCATCGACGCGTGTGCGTGCGCTGGTCGATAATTAGAGAATTCGTACGGTTGAATCTCGGTCGGTGGATAACAAAAACAAAATAGGCTTCCGCCAGCTCGAAACGAGCCGTTACATTTTGGCGCTCAGAACCTCGCATTCGCTCGTAACAAAATTGGGATGCAGGGCTGGGGCCAACCCCGGACGGACCTGGTCTTACGCGCGTCGAGCAGCTGCTGACGGCGTTGCTCGAAGTTTTGGTGAAGGACTCCGAGGAACCTGTGGAAGAGGCAAAGATGCAGGGAAACAGCAGAAAAGAAGCGTTGACGGTGTCAACTATCTATCCACGAAGTATGATAGGTGTCGAACACTCAATGGAGGGTGCGAAAATAAGCTGCTCCATACAATGCTTCGGGCCGGTGCATATCTCACGATCGCCTCCCTGCAATAACTTGTTGCCAAAAGAGGAAAAGCATATTTATCATGTGTGTGCAGAAACCACCACAGTTTTGGGGGGGGGTGAATTTTTTCTGACGACTTTGAGGCCGGGAGAGGCGGCTAACGACAAAACTACTGTAGCATGGGGACGTTTTACCCCAGAAAAAATGCGTTCAAATCCGTGAAGGGTGGTTTAGCGCCCGGCGTGAGCCCTAATATCGGCTAGTTGCTCATGTACGTTTAACAAGCTAATGTATACCACCAGATGATTGTGTGTTTATCCAGTAACGACAAAGATGGATACTGGTAAGAGTCATCTCTAATAAGACCTCGCTTAACCCTTTCGAAACCATTGTTGTCCTTCTTGGGGGCCCGTGCATAGCGCACCAAAAAAACGACGATTGCGATATTTCCAAGCAGTACGTGTGTCACCATGCTGCCCGCGTGCCGCGCAACTCCTTACATTGCTGTTCGGACACACACCCAGCCAGCCCCATTCCAGCGGCCCGGCTTTGCTTCGTGTGGCCGCTGCTGCTTTAGAATCAAGTCGCGTTTTTTCGACAATTTTTTCTTCCCTCTGAAGTTCCTAACTTTTACCACACTGCAAAAATGATCCTAGTATTAATTCTTACCTGGTAGTATTTTGTCCCCAAAAGCGTTGGTGCAGTTCAAGAGGGGTTAAGCGACCCAAACAACGACGAGTGTCATATTATATACCTGTAAATATCAAAAATACACCATTAAAAGCACGTGGGGCACCGATACGCCATGTCATTATTTTCTGATTATTTTACTCCTGCGACCCGGAGGAAAAGCTATACTGTCAACGTGTAACCGTGGCTGCGCTGCGGCCCGGTCTCGTCGTAAGCGTACGATTGTCAGTCTAACTTTTCCTCCTACGCTTCTAGCTAGGGTCCTTGGAGAACACAATCGGGAGCCTTGAGGATATAGGCCCGAGATCCCAACGGTAAATACCGAACAAATGCTACCCGTACAAATATACGGCTGGAAAAAAACAGGGGAATATATACCAGTATGTTTTTGTGTATATCGTGGGTTCTAATTACCATGTACATGGACCTCCGGAATAGGAAAAGCGTGCCGACAGTCACCATGATGCTGCGCGGGATTCCCACGTGGGATTCCGTGGCATCCCGTTGCATCTCGTTCCCACGGGAACCCGCCCAAAAGCCCAAAATGCAACTCATCGCGTTTGACGGCCCATTTACAGCACACCTTTGACCCTTGACAGCCTCCCGTCGAGGCGAACTCGTACGGTAGTACCGTACCGTATATCTTAGTAACGTCTCACTTTTTACAGCAGTACTCGTTTAAGATACCGGTACCTGGTACCATACACTGCTGTAGTCTACCAGGTACTAGTGAACGTCTCAATTTTTAGGATCGTTTACTCCCGCAGGTACCTGGTATACTTTACGTACGACACCGAGCTCCTCGTAGGGAGAGAAGGAAAAGACGACGTTCAGGGGTACGATACTCGTACATACCACACGAGTACAACAGCAGGAACAAATAACCAACAAAAACTGCTGCTGTGCTGCTGTGTGCTGTGTTCAAGTATTACTATTAGTCAGATTGTGTACAAGTCGAGCAGCTGTACTACTGCTGTCAATAGTTTGATTCCAACAAAGGGCTACCAGGTACATTTCAAATTTCGACCGCAAACAACGAAACCAAACCACTCGCTTTTCTCCTTCCCTGTTCTTCAAGAACGGACCCGACAAGAGCGGCATACAAGCCCACTAGAGCAGAGAGCAGGGTGGTTACATGCCCGCTAAGTACTATGTGAAGGTACGGCCTAACCAACAGAAGCCTCGGAGGTTCCCGCGACGCGAGCCCGCGGTGTGCACTCAACAAGTCGAGCCTCGACCAAAAATATTGTGCGGCGAGTCTCATCACAGGTGGTCAAGATTTCTCGAACCGGCAGAATACCCTCCAGCCAGTCGACCGCACCACCAGCGCGAGGGCTATATAGTGCAGGCCACGCAGCGACCCTGGCCACAGCAAACAGTCAGTGGTTCGAGGCCTCACCCTACCTACCTACCATAGGCCATCGACGCCCAACTAAACAATGTGGAGGCCTGTGGGGTTGAGCCGAGGCAGAACATGAAATGCGAAATGTACTTGAAGTTGATGTCCACAACTGCAAACTTGAATTCAACTTTTAATTTTTACGCAGAACAAATTTTCAATTTTCTCAAAACCTCTCGTATGGTTGGCTACTCGTATCGTAGCTAGACCGAACATCGGCCGAGGGCGACGAGTGTGGTAGGCGACGGGCGCTTTACCTGAGGGCCTCGGGCGAGAGGATGCTCTCGCCTCCTTCCGGGGTGGGTCCGTGAAGACGTACGTCCATCGGAGGGGCCATGAACCGCTGGGGAGATGGTGTAGCCATCGTTCGCTCGATAGAACAACGTTCCTCAAAATCGATGTACTACTGCTTTTTCTATATACCACCGCACGCACTCTTTCTCTCTCCCTCTCTCTGCTCTCTGCCCAGTGAACGTATCCACACGCGCTCCGGACTATAGGTATACCCACTCTCCAAGTTGGGTGTGCTTGGGTGTGCTTGTGCCTGGTAGAACGTGCGAAACAGTCTCGTGTGTGTTTGTGTTGTGGGTTGCAGCAGCCAGCCGTAGATCCTGTGGGAGATTTGTTTTCCCAGCTCCCGCTTGTCGACGCACCCAAAAATGTTTGAAACCTTTTGAAGATCTTTGGAAAGATACACCGTTGGTAATTACTGGTACGTGTCAAAGGTCGCGACCCCCATTTGGTTTTTGGCACTTCCTCCTTCTGCTTGGTGGATTGCCTGCTGCCTGCTGTGGAGTGTGTCACGAAGTCGAACCCGTACGTGCATCTTGGTCATAAGAATGCTGTATGCTGTACGTACGATACCAGTAGTATACGTGCACCCAGAAAATCGAGGGTTTACTCTCGACAAAATTGTTTGCTAGCTGAGGCCGAACATCGATTTCAATCGATTTGCGGCCGACCCTAATTTTTGGTCGGCGTGGGATCAGGGTGCTTGGTGAGCCCAGCCAGCGGCTACTTATTATATGGACATACCTCATGATCACCTCCCTGAATTAGTAGGAGAGCTCAGGTCCGGGTGGGATCAGGGCGTCACGCGGGAGAAACAGCTATGGACCGAGCGCAGGGAGGTTCGGGGGTGTTTTTTTTTGTATGATTCCCATTGTACCTCAGGCGCATGCGCAGGCAGGGGCGACTGGTATTATAGTAGCGTGCAGAAATCGGCCTTTATCCGAATACGGCGCCCTTGATAGCTCTATGTATAGTGTTATGTTGAATGCGCTGAGATTGCACAGCTCACTGCGACCTCTTGTAGGCATAGATACCCTGAAGTAAAAAAAAATGAAGTCATTTCGTGAAGTATGTTGTTGCAGCGTCAGTCCACATATCAATATCAATAGTAGTTCTTGATGGCAGGCAATTAGTTAAGCTCAGGTTTACTGTGTTGCTTTCGAATTGCCTTGAAGTTAGTTGTCGCTTTTCGAAGTTGTGGGAGAGAGAGATCCCCCCCCTCGGCCAGGTACATCTATCGCAGCCTCCTACAATATCCTGCGTATCTCGCCCACACTTCAACCGTCCCTCTCTTTCTGCTTTGATACCAGCCGGGTTCCTAATTACTACCGCCTACGACAGTTACACAGTTGTCGCGGATGACCACGCCTCCGAAAGGTGCAGGTACCGCATCAGAACTGCCGTAGCAGAGTCGTACATGAGGCAAGCGTGTCTCTTACTTTCAGTAGGCCGTGTGCATTCGACGTAAAAAAAAAAGGAGGAATGAAAAAGCAAAATCTCGCCGCCTTCAAAATACACAGCAAGCAGTGAAGCCACCAAAACTACTGCTCGCTGTACCACGGCAACCGCGGCCAACTCGAGACGGCTTGCGACGAAACAAGCGCCACGCGTTGGCGAAATTCCGCCCGCTCTGCAGACGCAAGATTTTTGGAAATCGGTTACGCGCAGGTCTCCCAATCGATGATGAAAAACACGACAGACAGTTCACAGTTAGCACACGACAGACAGACGTGCATACTAATAATAATTAAATCATAGTGGAGGCCTGTACAAACCCCGCAATGAAGACGCTCTTTCGCCAAAAGGCAAAAAAAAAACAAACTCATACCATTCGATTCCTCCGACCGGAAAAAAAAAACGAGACCCCGGCTACCTGCAGCTCTCTCCCCCCCCCCCTTCGAAAGAAGAAAAGGGGGCGACGAGTGGCAAATAAAAGGCACAAGCTTTGGCTTGGTTGACCAACCCAGCGACCATCTTATGTCTACTCACGTTCTCAGCACACCAGCAGATTCCCATATTATATCTACAGTATCGCCACCCCCATAAAGAACAACTCGACGCTCAGCGTGCCCACCACCACCACCACCACCACTATCGATCCACCTATGTATTCACACCACTCCCCACCACTGCTGCTGGGGGCTTGTTGCCATCAACACCATCACTACCACTACCACTACCACTACCGCCACTTTTTCTTCCTCCTTCTGCCGCCTTTGCTTTTTCTCTCGCCTCCTTGGCTTTGACCTCGATCACCGCCTGCTTCAGGGGTTCGTCAAAAATGTAGTACCCTTAAAAAAACAACAACACACAAACAAGAGCACAAAACATATTGACAACCCAGGGGGGCGGGGGGGGTTGACGTGAGACATGCAGCATACAACGTCGACACCGAGAACTTTAACAACGAATACGGTGGTGTTGGTGGTGTATCAGAGAGGACAGCTGCTGCCGAAGTCTTACGGGATTACGTTCAGTCTTCGATGGGATGGACCATTACCCCCCATCGGAGACGCAGGGGGACAGAGAGGGTACGGCCGCCACTACTACACTGTGATAACTATTCATAGTACCAACAGGCGGACATAATGCTGCAATATTCACCAGGCAAGCTGCGCTCTGAGAGGATTCAAGAAGCCCCTAGATAACATTTCTAACTGGTCATATCTCTATTAATAGCACGTACACAAACCCTAACGTTTACATGAACAACACTGGTATATACCAGGTAAATAGCAAGTGCAGGCCAAATACTGCGGATAGCCCAATGTGACAGGTCTAACACTCCTAGTGCTGCTGTTATTCTTGTTGCTGTTGGACTAGCCAAGCGTATGCGTGCACCAGGTAAAATAAATACTTGGTACCCATTATAGCTGGTAGCAAACAAGTGAAGCCGCTGTCGGCAACGGCAGGTCAGATATTGCAGACAGCTTGCTGTAGCGGGTCTAACATCCCTGCTGCTGTTGATACTGCCATTGGTTTTGTTCCTGTTGGACTGTAGTCTCACAAGGCGCGCTGGTTGCTGCGCAGAACATAAAATAGCACACCATGGATATCCCCGTGTCCGGTCGGGTGGACTTAACCGACTATGCTACGGTGAGGTGTGTTGTACCAGTAGTAAAGAGACCGACGACACATCCGACAAGCATGACAAAACGCAAAAAAAAAAACCCGCCCATCACTTTAACTTTCCATCTTCTGGACAAGCCGTGGTCACAGGTATCGTCTTTCCTCCCCCCGGTACGCGCCTTCATTTTTATCGCGCAGAGGGTTAAGCATTGCTAATGCTCGTCGATTTCTGTCGGATGTTGCCTACTTCAAGCTCTCGCACTTTCTGTATCAGGTATTGGGGAAGCGCTTTATTTTTCCCCATCCGCCGGAGGATGGAAAAAAAAAAACGTTTTGTGAGGTGGAACGGACCAAGCGAACACAGGACCAAGCTGGCGATACTCAACACTGCTGGTTGGTGGGAAACAGCGGAAGCTCTTGCCATTAAAAAGTAACCCGTTTAGAAATGCACCTACGTCTTTGGAGTAAAAATACTTTAAAACCAGAGCAGGTTGGTGTGTGATATTTTTGGGTTAGGGTTTTAGGGTTTAGGATAGGGTGGTAAAAGGGGTAACCCTTGGGGGTCCAGGCAAAAGGGCCCGCGTTTAACGAAGGTTTCAGTTGCGCACGTGTACCTCATTCGCTCATCGTTTTGCTACTTTATCCTTCTCCCATGCTTGAAGCGGACCCTACTTGCGCAGAACCAGCGTTTCGTGCACTTCTCTGATGCCTCCTCCACATGCCTGCACCATATATATGCCCTTTCTTGGCTGCCAGCGTCCAGTGATCGGATTGGGTTGGCAAGTTGAATAACGACAGACAACTGTGGTTTCGAAACAACGCTTTTAGTCCCGTTCTTTCCCTCCCGAGTAGCCCTCACCAACCTCCACGTTCCGAAACAACACTCGCTTCGGCAATCACTCGATACCCACACTAGCCACGAACCCCGCGAAAAGCACCCGTCGTCTCGACGCTCTCACAGCCAGTTTTGGCGAGCGCGACTGCGTAGGATAGCACATGGTAGTCGTCGCGGCGTTTTCTCGTTCATCCGATACAGCCGAGGAGAAACCGGTAGTGAGCCTGTCGTGCTCATCACCAACTTCTCCTCTGCTGCATCAGATGGAGGAGAACGCGCCGCGAAGTCTACGTGCTATCATACGCCGACGCGCTCGCCGAGAAGGTTAAGCTCCGACACCGATTCTTCCTCCGTTGTATTGGATGAAAGAGAAAACGCCGTGACGACCACCACGTGCTATCCTACGCAGACGCGCTCGCCAAGACGTTAAGACAACCCTTCCAGTCCAGTTATTGCCCTCCCAAGAAGCCCTTACCCCCCTGCACTCGCTTTGGCAATCGCTTGATACCCATACGAGCCACGAACCCCGCGAAAAGCAGTCGTCGGCTCGACTCTCTCACAGCCAGTCTTGGCGAGCGCGTCTGCGTGGGAGAACACATAGTAGTTGTCACGACGATTTCTCTCCCATCCGATGCAGCAGAGGGGCAATCGGTGATGAGAACGGCACCTAGCCAGTCTTGGCAAGCGCGTGTGCGTAGGATAGCACATGTCCGTCGTCGCGACGTTTTCTTTTTCATCGGACGCAGCGGAGGAGAAATCGGTGGTGAGCTTGACATCGTGCTCCTCACCGATTTCTCCTCTACTGCATCTGATGGAGGAGAAAACGTCGCGAAGGCTTCCACGTGCTATCCTACGCAGACGCGCTCGCCAAGACGTCAAGACAACCCTTCCAGTCCCGTTCTTGCCGTCCCAAGAAGCCCTTACCCCCGTCCACTTGCTTCGGCGATTGCTCGTTACCCATACGAGCCACGAACCTCGCCAAAAACATCGATAGTCTCGACGCGCTCACAGCCAGTCTTGACGAGCGCGTCTGCGTAGGATGGCATATGGTAGTCGTCGCGACGTCTACTCTTCCATCCGATGAAGCAGAGGAGAAATCGGTCATGAGCACGACGTCAAGCTCACCACCTTGGCGAACGCGTCTGCGTAGGATAGGACGTGGAAGTCGTCGCGATGTTTTCTCTTCCATTTGATGCAGCAGACGAGAAACTGGCGATGAGAATGATGCAGAGATAGCACGTGGCAGCTGTCCCAACGTTTTATCTTCCATCGGACGCAGCGCAGGAGAAATCGGTGGTGAGCTTGACGTTGTGATCGTCACCGATTTCTCCTCAACTACACCTGATGGGGGAGAAAACGTCGCGACGGCTTCCACATGCTATCCTACGCGCACGCGTTCACCAAGACGTCAATTTTCCCCACCGATTTTTCCTGCGCTGCATCGGATGGAAAAGAAAACGTCGTGACGACTACCACGGCCTATCCTACTGCAGCCGCGCTCGCAAAGGCTGTTGTATACCATGCAGCTACAGCACTAGCAGCAGCGGTAGAGTAACGCAATACCAGAGAGTAAGTGAGCGAGCCGTAGAGCAGCACGAGGCAAGGGGCAATGGATTATACCAGAGTTATCTCCCCTCTCTCTCTCTCTCTCTCTCTCTCTC
>JBBMKB010101883.1:0-10302 GCA_037833945.1 Alaria marginata | reverse complement strand
TGGAAAGCCCTGGAAAAGAGCTCGAACAGTTGTTTTCAAGAGAATGGCCGGTTTTGACTTTTCCACGAGGAAAAACGGCTTGAATAGGTAGGAAAGGGTACATCTGGAGAAAAAACTAGATCTGGATTCGTTTTTCCATAAACAATGGCCTAAGTGAAACGATCGCACGTCGGCGGCTGAAAGCAGCTCCGTCGTGGAAAACGCGAACCAAGATATTTTGAGTCTCATGATCTGGAGCATTTTATTCTCGCCGCATCCGGCTCCGCCAACAATAACACCGTTACGACGCTCGAGTGCAAGCAGCCAGAAGACAGGGCGGGGTACGGGCAGGCAACTCGGAAGGCTCTGGCCGAGAAATAAGTTCAACAACAACTAACTGTTGTAGCAGTGACACCAAGGACGCTATAGGGCTTGCCACGAGAAGCTGGTCAACGCGAAGACAGATGGATCCCCGCCAGGGTCCCGAAGGCGTGTTTGCCGTTCTAGACGAATGTATGTGGTGACCCTCCTCGGGGGCTTGTGGCAAGCAGTGTACAATGAGTGGTACGAGGACACTTTCAAGCTCTTCCTCCTGCCGAGTACGAGAGGGTGTGAAACGCCAGCTACGTACGAGGAGCGGCACAATGGGCTGGACGACATCCGGCACATGGTGCATACCATGTACGTCGAGACGTTTGACGTCCTTCCGACTCTAAGTCGGTCCTAGGGTGCGAAATCACCATGCAGTCGGCGGAATGCAACGACGGCAGCGACGTGCAGTGCAACTACTACTACTATAGATAGCAAGGCGTGGGACGCGCTATACAAGACTGCGCCGTCCTCAAGGCGAAGGAGCACCGGCATGGGCCTTCTCCTTGGAGTCAGCAAGCGCAACGCAGACAAACAGCACGCGCTGAGAAGAGGAAGTGGGAGACGGCAGCCGGTGGTGCTTATTCCGCAGGAACTCCAATACCCACAGCGACGCGAATTGGCGCATACATACAGCGTTGAAACAGCGAGCAGTAAACATCATGCTGGGAGCGCTAATCGTGCCACTTGCGCGAGCTATCTTGCCAACCTCGGTGCACATGACCCCCCTTCGGAGGCATTCGGACCGTGCAGCCCAACGAATGAACCAGCCAACGCCAGCGGGCTGCTCAGAGCTTTTTATGGCGACATCACTGGAGAGGAGGCTGGCGGCCCGGCCTTCATGGTCGAGCGAGGACCGGTCCAGGAAGTGGGATCTCGAGAGCGCCTCACCGGGGGTCTGGCGGCTAGTACCCGTGCCCTAATAATAATAATGGTGTGCCCATGATCCGCTATATTATAACAAGAAATAAAAATACACTGCAGTTGCGAGATCGAAAATTTGCGTCGAAACTCATCTTTGCAAGCTGTGTGTGATATTCCGATCGCGCGTATTACAGGGTGTGTATGTCCTCATGAAAGATATAAGTCGGCGGCTCCCCTTAGTGCTAGCTAGTACCAGGGTCAACAGGGTGATGCTAATCAATGTATGGCTCTTGTCTGGCAGATTCCTCGACGAACAACAAACGTTTCGGGGGTACTATCGGCGCGGAGGACGGGTAAACTCTGAAGACCAGTCTCACCGCGATACATGTTACGGTAAAGGTGCACCGTATTTTTTCTGGAGCTCCTCACTTGAGGAGCTCTACACTATTAGTGAGTAAGAAACTAATTTTTGAGCAAAATTGAAAGTTCAATCCGATGAACAAACCCGTGGCCCAGGTATAAAAAGCAAGTCAGTGTGCAAAAAACAAAAATGACATTCCGACAATTTTGGGCCTTTAAGGAGCCTCGTCGTTCAGAAAATATGTTGAGCGGGTGCTTTTTAAAGTACGATAGAGGTGGCGCTTGTTGGCCAAAATGTTTTCTGAATGAGACGAGGCTCCAAAAAGTCGTCGGATTGTCATTATTGTTATTGTTTTTCTTGTTGTTGATTTTATTGTTTACTCTACCTGAGCCACAGTAGGTTTGTTCCTCGGGTGGCACTTTCAGTTTGCTCTTGAATCAGTTTTTGGGGTGAGCTATATAAAGCTCCTCAAGTGAGGAGCTCCTGAAAACAATTGGTGCACTTCTGTCGTAGCTTGTGTTGCTATACTGATGGATACTGATAGTACTGTATAGTACCGTAGAACATGTCCCGCGGGGTCACGAAACGGCGTCAGCAGCGATTCGGACAAGAGGCGCCGGTGAACAGCTGCTCGTCGGGCCACTACTCAGGCGACGCCATCATCCCCAGATTGCGGGACAAGTTGGAAACCTATGTACCAGGTGTTTGGTATGTCGTGAAAAAATTCAACCGCCGGGGGAGGGGAGGGGCAGGGGCAATTGAACCGTGTTGCGAAGGGACTGCTCCGTGGCAACGTCATCGACGACAAAGGAGTTTGACACTTAGTCCAACTTTCGTGTCTGGATGAGCCTTGCCTAGGGAACACCACCTGCTATAGGCCGAGCAAGCGGCGAACAGATAACAATGATTCCGTGCTCTTTTGTTTTGTACATGACCAACCCGAGGTTGGAAGACAAACAGCTTCACACTTCCACTTGAAGAGCTGAGGTGCGACCTGTCGACCCATACTCTTTTTCGCTTGATGTCACCAGCAGCGTAATGCCGTACAAGCCTGCAGAAAGTGGACAGCAGCGGGATGGACTTCGACGGGCTCGTGCCAGACTGTGACGTGTGCGCCGTGGGGAATAGTCGCCAACTGGCCGACCGCAAGAGCGCCGATCACACAAGGTTAAGCACCCTATCCAGCTGACACTAGCCGACCTGATGGGATGCCTAAACGTCAGAAGTTCTCCGGGGATAAACTATGCCGGCAAGGTTTCCAACGAACACACCAAACGGACGGAGACAATGGCTGCTCGAGCTTAAGCGAGCCGATCTCAACTCGTATCAATCGTTCGTACAGTCTGCGTCGATTCGTAGTGATTTCCGCGTCGAGCGTGGGAGGTCAGGAGGTCTCTGAAAGGGGGCGGGTTCACCTGCAAGGAGTGGTCTCTGAAAGGGGGCGAGTTCACCGGCAAGGAGTGCCCGGACTACTGTTTTCAGATAGGAGTATTATTCGAGTACACCAGTACCAACACGCCGCAAAAAAATGGGTGTGCCGGAGAGCGTTGGAATCATTCTCGCAGCTACAGGTTCGGTATGGATTTGCCGACAGCGGTAAGCTTTTTTTTATCTGTGGGGAAAATGGATATTCACGGCGGCGTGTCTGGGTGACTCGGCGCCGCGCTCTGCAATCGGCGTGCAGTCCCCCGTACAATATGATACACGGAACGGAGCCGGATCTGCGGCTTCTTCGAGTCATCGGCGCTAAATAAGGCCTTTGAACACAGTATTTCATACACTAAGAAGCTCGAACTCACGACGGTGACAGAACAGCTGGTGGGGTATAGGAACGACAGCAAGAAGTACCGCGCGCGCGCGTCTACAATCCACGCCGCCCGGCGCCTCTTGGAGAATAGCAACGTCGTCGTCATCTAGGCGCCGCCATCGCGCCTTGTCCCGCCACCGTTGCAGGAAACCCCGCCGCGAATTTCGTTCGGCGGAGCAACATGACAGACGTTCGCAACTACATCACAGATTGCGATTTTCTTCGCGATCTACGCAACTGCACTTCTTCGGTGCTAAAGCCCCTGCCTGGCGCTTCCGCTGGCCATATCACGGTAGGCGGTGTGTCAGCGATTCCGGGGGCATCTTGAACTCTTAGAGCGGGTACATGAGCACACCAGGAGGGGCTGTGCTGCACGGAGGAAGGAGTTGTGGCACTACCACAGGAAGGGGATCTTCTGGGCGTAGGCCCACCGGAAGGCGGTTGGTTCTCAAGGGGGGCAGTCCACAGGATGGTGCGTTGTCGGAGGGAGTTCGGCAGGAGGGCGCTTTCGAACGGCTGGATCAGGGCAAGCTCCACCTTCTGGAAACACCGCTGATCTAGAAGTGACGCCTGCCATTGCTGCAGTCAGCACGATCCTTCGTGGGGGCGCGGCGCCAACAAGAGTTCGAGTTCTGCTCACTTAGCGGCGATCGCCACAGGGAGCGCGCTGTCCGAGATCAGACGGCAAAGGCCCTCGTACACCTAGCCGTCTATACCGAAGATCGCTTAATATATATTTATTATGGAGCGGAGGTTGCCGTAGAGTGCGCCTACGCCGCGGTAATTGTTCCAACATGTATGTACGGCGGAGGAGAAAGCGGAAGCTATTCCGAACATTTTCGAAAAGGCCATATGGCTCTGCCGGCGACGGAAAAAATGCCGAAGGCGTATTCGCAAGCCTGACTAAAGAAAAACGTCAAAACTCTTCTGCCGGCGACTTCTGTCCCCACTGGACACGACATCGTCGGCAGCAGATAGGTCTACAAGGTCAAGGCCGACAACTCACACGAGGAAAGCGTTATTGTACTGGGGTGGGAAAAGTTGCCAGACGTTGATTGCGCGGCAGTCCGTGCGCCCACGTCTGCTCGCTCCAGAACATTTATTTGCATGGTCACGGTGATAGCGGCGCCGTACAACCGGGAGTGCTGGCAGCTGGACCACAACAGCAGAATTCTCAAAGCCGATGTCCCCGAAGAAGTATACGTCAAGATGGCACCCGGATACGGATACACAGGTGCAATGCGACGACAGCGGATTCCCACCGGTAGAGTGAGGCTTTTTGACCCCTTTCCAGAGGAACCCACGTTATGGGGACAAAACCACTCGGAAACAGGGCTATTCCTTTTTCGCGGGGGTAACGGGGTTGATTGCCTGTGCGGTCCCCCCCCAAAGCCCAACCATTTGAAGGAACCCGATCGATAAACATCCGGGGGGGGACGGACTTCAACAGTCTCAAGTTGGATCCGTGCGTACACACTTACTCGGGGGGGCGGCACCGTCGTCGTTTTGCTCCTGTACATCGACGACGTTTTACTGTCCGGAAAACCCTTCACGGTGCTCATGCGGATCAAGTAGACAACCCGGTTCTCCGTGAAGGACATGGGAGCCGTGTCGCTATGACGGGGCACCATAGTAAATAGGACCACATATGTCTCGTAAAAATAGGTAAATATATACTACGGTCCCCCGTAATAGTGTTCGGGGTACACGTTGTCCTTGACCACGAGATCGGGACGTTGACTATCACCCGCGAATCTACACCAAGTCCCTTTTAAAATGGTTCGACATGTCAAGCTCCAACCCTGCGTATACATGTGGCATGGGAAAAGAGCTTTCGCTGGACCAACCGGAGGGTAAGTTGCTGAGGAGCAACGAGGACAAGCAGCGTTTTCAGGCCGTCGGCGGCGTAATGTGCCTCGGACAGGTGGCTCGCTGTGTCATCCTGTTCACCGTTAACCAAAGCAGGCGAGGGCGATGACCACACCATCTAAAGCCCACATGGTGGTGACCAAGGACGCGTTCTACGATAGAGGTAGCATTTTTGGCGTTCTTATTTTCTGGATAATGGGGCTCCTTAACCCAAAATGACTTACTAATAGTATACTATACTAATAGTATAGGAATGTCATTCTATTTTTGCAATATGCTTTTTGGTATAGATGGGCCACGGGTTTGTTCATTGGATTGCACTTTCAGTTTGCTCAAAATCGTTTTTTCGGTGAGGGTATAGAGCTCCTCAAGTGAGGAGCTTTAGAAAAAAAATGGTTAACCTTTATCGTAGAATGTGTCCAAGCACCTACTTCGCTACACGGCCGGAACGACGGACTTTGACATCACGCATAATACAAGCAAGGGGATTTCAAGTTGACGGCATTTTCGGATGCGAACTAGGGCAGCAATCTGGATAACCGCCGGTTGAGGCCCTCGCATCTGCCACAGTACAAGTTTTCAACCACACTATTTCCAAGTACGGTGGCTATAATCCCCAAACAAATGCGGGTGCAGTTACAAATGGGCTAAGGTAAGGCTGCAGGGGCTTACAGTGCAGTCTACGATGGGGCCAGAGCTCGTGGCGGCAGCGCTAACGACGAAATAGGCGGTGTTCCGCTCGAACAAGATGACTGAGCCGGGAATCGGCACGCATTTCAACCTCGTACCGCTGTATGGATGGACAACACCTCGGCTCTACACGTCGCCAGCAATCGGACCTACAGCTCGCGGGTCAAGCACGCGGCTGTACGGTTGTTCTTCCTCTGGGCGCTAGTCCAGGAGGGTAGAATCGTCATCCACTGTGTCAAGACAGAAGGATCTGTTCGCTGACATTGGCGTCAATAACCTCAGTAAACATAAGCACCGCTACCCCAGCAAGCTGATCAGCGAGCGAGATCAAGGCCTGTAGTTGAGAAGTCTGAATAATACAAAAGGTACGAACGATACGATGTGTTTCTTTGTTATTTATTTTTCTTGCTATTTTCGCGCGAATGGGGAAGTAAGTTCGTTTCCATTTCCTTCTGCTGGGGCGGCTGTGCCACTACCACTTGCACGACTATCAATCGCTGAACATGCTATTACTCTGAGCACACTACCTCCTGTCGTCAGCATACACTTGGCGAAAAGCGAAAGTTCAATGGAAACATTATGATATATGTTTTACGCGGTTTTGGGGGGTTGGTATTCGGTTGCAATTTACAAGCTTGACAGTGAAAAAGAGGACACACGTTTCGAACAGCATTCTACCGTACAAGCGGTACGTTAATAAGGTGGAAGAGGAGGCACCTTTGGCACCGTATTCCATCAAACAACGGACGATACTGACCGAGATATTTGCCATTTTTTGTATTACAACTATAGTTAAGGGGGGTGCTAAGAACAGATCAGTATACATCCTGTGTGTTTGTGGTATTTGCATTAAACTGATATTTCCTCACTGATGCCTTCATTAATTAATACGAAATTACAATTTGATGGGCAGTGGTCGATGACCAAGCTGAATAAGTGGTTCGTAGAATATATTCCTCGAAAAGTCTATGTTAGTTCGAAGTCCAACCTGTTGGGCTACCTCAGTCACGCATGTGAAGTAACCCAACCGGTTAGGCTTCTGACAAACACAAATTATTCGTTGGGGTTCGATAACACCAAATCTCGTCAGCACTGATATCTCCAGGGACCTCTCCCAAAAATAGGCGCGGCCACCTGCGGAAAAAACGCGTGCAGACGATGAATAAAACTCTGTTTTAGGCGGTCTCAGCAACGGTTTGGACTGCGTACAAACAATGTAGTCCTTCACTCCATCCACTACCCTGTATTAGACCATTCTCGAGTATCCAAACCCTAACCCTAACCCTAATAAACAAAAAATCCCAAGAAACGAGTTGGAAGGTGAGACATCAGGCTGGACTGCGTTCGAGGGCGGGGCATGTACGCTTGAAAAATAACTTTTCTTCAGGCACCTGCGCACATACTGGTAATGTTTTTGAACCTCTCCTCGTCACGGACTATACTGGGAAACCAAGACGGCTTTTAAAAAATAATCCAGAGACAATACGATCCTGTCGGGGCTTGAACCCGCGCACGCCATGCTCAGAAGAAGAGGGCGATCTACCCAACATGCCAGACTCACATTGAAAAAAAACTCGAAAACTAATGATCTCCTACTGTAGATACTTACACTCCGTGGCGATAATTGGTCCCCGGAGATTGCTTGCTACACCCCTCAAGGATTATAATCGTGTTTGCATGAAGACCTTCAGGGCGTCACTGGACTGGAGCTGCATGGAACAATAGCCGTGGGTAGGCGGGGTTTCCGACCGGTGGAGAAGTAGAACATCAAGTATATGAATCGCCCTTCTCAGGCAGCTATGCATTCATCCACACGTCGAAGCAAATATAAAAGCAGTATCACGATAGAAGCTCAAGTCTAAGAGTCGTATCAAGAGCCACAAAAATAATAAAGAGCTCAGGGCACACTATCACATGCCTAACCTGTCCCGATGCCCCCCTACTATAACGCCAACCTACCACTGGAACTCCCGACGAAGTACTATCAACCAATACTAAAGCATAATCAATAGAGATCAATGCTGATTAGATTTTGGTGCTAGGAGCTCCAAAGTATATGTTTTGTTAGTTTGAAGTCCATCAGTGTTGGAGTTACAACTAACAGTTTACCAGGTATTCGCTATCCATATAGACGTTTCACTGCATGCTCATAGCTAAACAGCGCATTCGGAGATCGAGAGCAGCCATAAGTTGCGGTTCAAGAACTTACGCCAAAGTAAATAACAGTGGGACAGACAGAAGAACATTCAGCAGTTTTTGGAGTGTCTAGGCGTTGCAGCGACAGGTCACGAGACGTAGCTGTATTGATGAATAAAACAGAGGAACAATAGTGTTTGCACCCCCCCCCCCCGCATTCTCTCTTCTGATCCGCGCCTGATCTTCTCACAGTTCAACGTCCTGAGCTTTTCTTGCCCTGGTACGGCCCCTATCAAGCATCATCAACTTTTTGCATCCTCGACACCAGAATGGCTTCTCGGACGATCTCACGACTGCGAGCGCCAACCTTTGTAGACTACTGCGGTAGCATCGTCCTAATATTATTAATAGGTTACGAGCCTCGTTTAAACGCGGTGCCAGCAGTATACGATACTCGTAGTTTGTTCGTCCGAATAATATTAATAGGTTACGAGCCTCGTTTAAACGCGGTGCCAATAATATACGGTATTCGTACGAAGTTTGTTCGACTTTTTCATCTCCTCGGATCTGTCTGTGCGCCATGCTTTTAATGTTTAATAGCCCCAGTGCATTAGCCAGCATTGGTTCCTTCGTACATAATGATACGAACCCGTCAGACTACTACAAAAACAAGTAGTAGCTGAAAACGTGAGTAAACACATCATATATTAATATAGTCTGTACGTAGAATATATACCAGGTATCACATATTATCGTACTGGTATAGCTACTTTTTTTAGATGCCAGGTGTGAAAATGTAAAACACGTCGACCTCTCAGGGGATTTCTTCCTTACATAAAATACCGAGACAACACACACCAGGCATCTAAAAAAAGTTGATAGATCCTACGGTCGTGTTCCTACTCGGTCAGTTCGGGTATCCACCTCCTAATACTACTGTCATCCAAAGAAGCGCAGCACGCCGCACATACACAGCTATAAAAACGCACAAACCACCTTAAAAAAGCTGCTGACAATGCCACCCTTGCGTGGGCTATTTCCAACAGCAGCATTCTTGGTGGGAAAAAATGGGGGGAGAATAAGCGAGCATCGCCGAAGCCCCGAGCAACACAATTCTATCATACCGCCTGCTGCTGTATTAGCACAAGCACAAACGTCACAAAATCTGGTCGAGCAAAATACGAAATCTACTGTGTGCCGTTGTGGAATGCGTACGTCTTCACAAAATCCGAGCAACACAACGTACTTTTCTCATGATGAATGCTGCTGTGCTGCAGCACAACCTGTTGAGTAAAGTTTACACCAATCACAAAACCCGAGCAAAAAACACAAACCTAGTATAAACCCCTGGTAGTACTTACTGTTTGCTGGACTGAATATGTATAATTCTGCAGTACATCAACCACGAAAACCCGGGAGAAAACAGAGTTATTTCCACATGTATCAGCAACAGGAGTACGCCACAAAACTGATGCGCTGCCGTCACTTTTACAGCTGTCGCATTACGAAGCACCGACATGCCGCAAGCCTAACAAGCTTACAATCTGCTTGGAGTAGCTTTCGTATACTCGCCCCTAAACCCATGCTTTCTCCAGAGTCTCAACATACATGCAGCAGCCGAATCGGCAAATAGTCGTATTAATAGTGTCATCGTCGTCGTGATGATATTTCCCGGCCAGCCGGCAATCATATTGGACGTGTGTATGAACGCCGCTGTGGGTACCCCACTACCACCGTCGCCGCCAACCAAACCCAACGCAAAATGTGCGTGCCGACAACAGCAGAAGTATAATATAACCAGTACAACCGGTATAATCCCTCCCGTTGTGTGGCGCGCACAATACAACCATACCCACCGCCACGTCAGCCCTGTGCGGGGCAGCCATAAGTACGTGCGTATGGCAGCAAGCAAGCAAGCGAGCAAACCATCAAGCGAGCAAGCAAGCCAGCCAGCAAGCGAGCCAACAAGCCAGCCAGCGAGCCAGCGAGCCAGCGAGCCAGCCAGCAAGCCAGCGAGCCAGCGAGCCAGCAAGCGAGCCAGCGAGCCAGCGAGCAAGCGAGCAAGCGAGCAAGCGAGCAAGCGAGCAAGCGAGCAAGCGAGCAAGCGAGCCGCCAGCAAGTCAGCAAGCAAGCAAGCCAGCCAGCAAGCGAGCGAGCAAGCAAGCAAGCAAGCAAGCAAGCAAGCAAGCAAGCAAGCAAGCAAGCAAGCAAGCAAGCAAGCAAGCAA